>MQRK01127808.1:0-12647 GCA_001938485.1 Girardia tigrina
AAATGAGATGATCATTTTAGTTTTCTAAAATCGATTGCCCGAGCAGGAAACTTTGGAATGTCTCTCCGCCGATCTAATTTATCTCTCTCTCTTAAGGTTCCACACGATCGTCTTCATCATCACATTCGCCTATTTGGCCTTCTTCAGGACTTGTCACAGACTGGGTCTCGGACTATCGCAACCGCCCTCTTACGCGAACGCCGTCCAACTCGTCCTCACTCTCAAGGTAACGATTAATCGATTTTCTTTCTTCTTTCTATCGAGTTTACAATAAAATGTTCTTTTTCAATTTCGATTATTACAATTGAGTATTCATTTCGAGGGGACTAATAGAACTGGGTTTGGGGCCCCTTCAAATTACATGTTATCGAATATAATACACCATAATCCATCGATTAACATCCAAAATGGGAAGGGTAAATCAATATTAAATATCTTTAAATAACATAAAAAGTAAATAAAATTCAACTTTAACAATATCATTTTTTTTTGAAAAATTTTACCATTTTCATTATAAAATTAAATAAATTAATAAAACATGAAATAAACAAATAATAATTAAACAATATAAATTACAACATAAATAAAGTTGCTGAAGATGATCAAAAGTTCTGATCGAAAAATGTATAAAACTGATTTTTTAAAAATGCTCTAATAAATACACCCTTGTGCAAATCAATCTCAACACTGTCCTGTTTAATGAACAAATCAAGCATATTTATAACTAATAAACTTGAAAAAGATGGCATTTTTTTATTATAAACAAATAAACGCCATTTGAAAATATATGAGCTGTCTAATGAGTTCCCGGAATTGTTTAAAAAAACTGACTTGTATGAAAAATTCCAAACAATTCTATATTATATTTAAACTAGATAATTTCCATGATAAATTACAACTAGTTTGCAACGTTCATACAATGATAGCAATTCTTGACGAAACTTCTCTTCAGGGAGACCGCGGAGCACCTGCAACGCTCTTCCTTTCACCTCATCACCGTCCACGAATTTCTGCCCTCGAAATGAATGTTTCAGGTGCTTGAACACCCATCGATCACACTGATTCATGTCAGGGCTATATGGGCTTTGTTTGATGAATGTCACTCCACGATGATGAAAAAATTCCATTGTTTCTTTTGATGTGTGAGGGCGTGCGTTATCGTGTTGCCACAAATATTCCGTGAGCTTTTTGGGATGTCTGCGAACATGTCGCCATTTTCCCCAGTTGAACGAACCAATTCCACATAACGCTCTGAGTTCTCTGCTCTCCAGGAGAGCAAATGTCAGCACTTATCTTTTGATCACTAGTGAATGCCAACAAGAGAAGAGTTTTCTTGTTTGTCAGCTTCGGGCGGACAACAGTGAGTTTTGGTTGTGTGGGATGACGCCATGCCTGATTCTGCTGGAATGGTTTTCAAATAAGGCGATGATGCTTTGTACACACAAATCCTGACCCGTTTGTTTGCTTCTGAGAGGTGATGTGGAATCCATGTTGAACAAATCTTTCGCAATTCAAGCGGATTTGTGAAAATCTGTCTAACAGTATCTTTAGACAGGCCAGTCGATTCACTCACTACTCTAAGAGATGTCCTTGGTTCTTCATCCACAATCGCTTTGATAATCTGCACATTTTCAGCGGTTGAAGATGTGGTTGGGCGACAGCATCTTGGATCATCAACAATGGATTGTCTTCCTTCTTTAAATCGTTTGTACCACTCGCATACATTTGTCTGTGAAGGAACATCCAGGTTAGTATCTTGCAGCTGCTTATATATTTCAGATGATTTACGTCCCCGTAGCATTTCTAAGTAAATGTATGCACGAAAATGTTCTTTCTGTAAATCCATAACGTTAGCAGCAATAATGGGCTGTCACAATGAGAAGAGAGTGGATAAGTGTGTGACTCTATGATTGGCCAAAGCAGCTGATTGGTGGCTTCATTCTAATACAATATTTACGTGTATACATGTATGCATGTGTCTGTGCATGACATATTCCGGGAACTTATTAGACAGCCTAAATATTAGGTGCGTGCAAAAATTCGTGCCCAATATTCCTAGATGGCAGAAGCATGCACTTTGATCACATGATTTACTAACAGTGATCTACAGGTGTAGTGAGTCAACATAACCTTAAAAATAAAGTTAATTTAAAATAATTTATGCGCAGGGTTAGTATTCAAAATGAATAATGATAAGTTGCATTTGCATCATGTTATGTTATACGAATTTAAAAAAGGAGTCAGTGTTGGAACTGCTACAAAAAATATTAAAAACGTTTATTGGCATCGTGCTCCTGCTCTAAAGACAGTTAAAAGTGGTTTGGTCGATTTCGAAATGGAAACTTCAATTTAAATGATCAACTGCGCTCTAAAAATTACTTACCATCTTAGAAGAATGGCATGGGGCAAGGTCTTGCTGAAAACCTGAATTTTGAACTTGTATTATCAATAACTCTTGAATTATTACATCAATGAAAACATTGATATATGTTTGATTGTTCATCATCCCCTGGACAGGAAATAATGATCCGTGGCCAGAAAATGAGAAGTGACCCTAAAACATTTACTTTGCAAGAAATTTTACTGACTGCTGGATGTGCGCAGGAGAGAGTGGCTCTCCATCTGTTCTGCAGACAAACTGATTATGTTGACCTTGAATTAAAAAGTGACTCTCGTCAGAAAATAAGACTCATTTCCAATCCTCAATAGTCCAAAATTTGTATTTTCGAGCCCATGTCATTCTTTTTTTTCTTCGTTTTTATTGTTAGAAACTGCCTTTTGAATGCCTTCATAGTTTTCCTGTTTGCTTCGAGGAGACCTCGCCGTATGGTAGAAGCATTATGTTGAAGTATTATTTCGCAACAGAAATTCATCATCTTTTGAGGATGTGTTTCGTTTTCTACCACAGTGTCTAATACGTTGTGGTAAAATTGAACCACCTTCTTCATGAACTTTTATAATAGAATTCACTGAACTCAGAGATATACAACATTGTTTAGAAATCTGTTGTTGACTCATACTTGTATGCGTAGCTCCATAACTTTAAATACCTAACCACAATTTAACCTAAAATAAACAAAAATACAAATAAATATTTAGAAATCAAACTATCAAAAATAGATCAATTAAACCATTGATTGCGTTAAACATAACAAGACTTATATAACATACTTATTGGGTTCGAATTCAGAATTCAAGTTCATGACATAATATTTATTTTTTATCACATTAACGATTTTTCTAACAAATATTTTTGAGGAACTTAAGCACTTTCTTTTCTATGCACTCGACCTTTAATCATATTTCTATTATATTTTGGGTCACAAAAACTATTCGGAGTGCTATAAAGACCAGTGTCCGTTGGCTTTCTGTCAAGAATCTATTCTGCTTTCTTCCAAAAACGATATTTTATTATTACTTTCACAAGTAAAATTAAAAAGAGAGATGGTTCATGAAATTTTTTGTTACAGTTGGTAGGGGCCGCGTTTGAAATCAAAGACAGTCTAGAAAGAGAGCGCCGACTCAAGATTCTTCTTGATCTCGGTGAAAATGCTAAATCAGAGGATATTGAGAATTTACGGCGGGAAATAAAGTACCTGAATGTAAAGGCGAATCCGGTGGATCTTTTCACGTATAGTTACTGCTTCGTGGGGCTCTTAACCGGTGAGTATAGATGCCTTAATGCATTAGAGGTTGACTGGTCTTTTTCCAACAGGGCCGTATTTCAAGTACCGTGTCTATCTCGATTGTCTAACCTACAATCCCACCCGCTTTAGCAACCGCTATGATCAGTTGATAAGTCGGCTGAAAATTGCGGCGATTATTGGCGTTGGTTACCTGATTGCGTCGCATTTTTATTATATCGAGGTAATAATAACGGTGATAGTTATTTGAAATATTATTATATAATTTTCATTATTTGATTTATTAGTTTTCCCTGTGTATTGAAATATTTTAATTTTATCTTAATTTTGCAATATTTATAAATACACAATGCAGGGTTGTCAAGTAAATTTTTTCCAATGCATTTTTCGTTGTATCTGGATATCTATGACCGCTAAGAAATCCAAATTTGGTGTGCATATTATATGATTAATACACATTATAACTATCAAAAGTTTATTAATATTTATTTCAATTTACATAATAAAAAATGCAATAAATTAAAAATTGTTTATTTAGAGTAATACGATATTGCAATATTTTTGCCATCTTTCAAAGTAAACTATGAATTTCAACATAGAAGACGTGAGAAAGCTTATTTTCTATTGTTGGAAGCGTAAATTATCAGCTGTAGACATTGCAAAAGAGATAAACAATACACTGGGAGAAGGAACAACTACGTCATATACATGTTCCAAGTGGGTAAAGAAATTTGAGAACGGTAACTTCGAGGTAAATGAAAAAGTTCGCAGTGGGCGACCTTCTTATGAGGTGACTGCAGATATAGAACGAATTCTAGAGGAAAACAAATTTGCCACAACGAGATTCATTGACCAAGAAGTTGGAATTAGCCACGAAGCGGTGCGTCAGAATCTCATGAAAATGAACAAGCGTTACCTCGCCAACGTGTGGGTTCCACATGCTTTAACAGAAGTTGCTTAGGAAAAAAATGTCTGTGTGTGAAAAACGGCTTACTATGTACCGCAGCAACAATTTCCTGCACCGTATAGTGACTGTGGATGAGATGTGAGTATTTTGGGAGAATACATCCTCATACACTCAAGAATCTTGGCGTGGAAGTGGCGCTGAGCCTGCTACAGAATCCAAAGTGAGGTTAACTACGAGGAAGAATCTGGATACCGTCTTCTGGGATTCGAAAGGTGTGATCTTGATGGATGTGTTAGAAAATGGAAAAACCATGACGGCAACATACTACTGCAGTTTGCTGGAAAAGATGAAGACAGCTATCCTGGTAAAACGACGACGGAAAACCACGGACGGTTTTCTGTACCTTTTTCAGAACAACGCATGTCCACATACGGCACATCTCATCGGCAAAGATTGCCGAAATGCATCTAAACATCCTGCCACACCCCCCTATTCGCAGGATCTGGCTCCTTCAGACTACTATCTATTTTCACCAATGAAAGGAGCTGTGAAAGGTCAGAACTATGCATCTTCTGAGGAGTTCAGGAGAAACTTCAGGAGTGGTTGAACACCAAGGCCGGATCCTTCTTCGAGAATGGTATCAATAAGTTGCCAGGACGTTGGCAACGTTGCATTGACAATAATGGCTGTTATTTTGAACACTTGGCTGATGATGATGAATGATTGGACATTATATTTGATAGTTTTTGTTATTTTCCGAAAAAAACTTAGTTGACAACCCTGTACTATAAGCTGATATGATGTTCAGTATAATTGAAAAATATCATCTGCATTTTGCGGCCTAGATGAAAGAAACAGACTAGAAAATAAAGGAAATAATAAAACTCTCGAAATTTGAAAATGATTTCAAAAAATATATAAAAGACAAATTTGTTTTAATAATTTGTATTTGTGATATTATTACATTTTTCTTGAAAATAAAAATTTGCTTTCATATGATTGAAAATTCAAATTTTTCAATACAGAATCACGTTAACAAGACAAACCGATTTTCTACTGATATTTGAGTTCAGTACAAGTTATGGAAAGTCCGATAAGAAGCACCTCTTTTCAAGAAAAATAATTTAGTTTTATTTTTGCTAGAGAGAACAGTAAGTAAAAACTCATTTGTTAAGTAAAAGAAGATTTTTATTCAGACTGAGTGGATCCTTTAATTAACCAAATTATGAAAGTAAGAGCTTAAGAAATTAGATTTTGTTCCTAAATGCAGTGGCATACACTGTCGTCATAAGCATTATTGGAAACGAACTCTTGAGAAAGATTATTCAGAATTTCGAAAATCCTTTTTAAGAAATTTCTGAGGCACATTATTTTCTATTCTCAAACCTTTATAAATAAATATATTGTAATATAAATATGAATACATTAAAACTTTAATTTAAATTTTATAAACTCACAATTTTCAAAGTTAGTTTCATAATTTTAGATTTACAGTTTTAAATTATAACGTTCAAAAATTTACGTGAGCAAAAAATTCTAACATTACCCCTTTTTGGTGAAATTTTGAACTTTTCGACATTGTGAAAAATTTGTTATAATTTTTATCCTTGTGTCTGTAACTTCTCTTGTGGACCTGTTCCATTCTTTCTTATGAGCCATCAAATTCTTCTTCTCCTTTTTTACGTAGACTAAATCCTCTTTCTTGAATATTCTTCGTGCCTCTTTTTTCTGGTTTGTTCTTATCTTTTATCCTTCGTCTTATATTTTCTCTATCTCTGTCCTTATCGCTGAACTATTGTTTTCGATTTATTTGTCTGTCGAAAAACACCTCTTCTAGGCTGCAATCTACCGTTTTCATTTTCGTTGCATTTTTAGCAAATACTAGGTGCAGTAATATATCTGACCAGCTTGCTTCATTTCTTTCTTTTAGGCTTGCTTGTATAAATTGCCATATTGTTCGAAACTTTCTCAATTATGCCCTTTGTATTATGGTGGTATGAGCTAGAAACGGCAAACCTGATGTCTCAGGAGTTTAGGATTTTTGAAACATTCTTTGCTTTCAAACTCTTCCTATAATCATCGTGAATATCTTTTGATACTTCAAACTTACATATCAATTCTCGAAGTAAATTTTGTATTATTGTTTTCTCGTCCTGTCTCTTGATTGCAGTCAAGCTCACGTATTTACTAAAATAAACAATCATTCCTAAATTAAATCTTTCTCTTCGTATCTTCTTTTTCTATGACCTACAAATATCTGTATTTTTTCTCGAATGTTTCTATTGAAATTATCTATGTGGTTTCATCCTTTGTTTCAGTAGTCATCATCTTTGTATGTAGACACTATACACAGGTGTAATACTTCTTTTTCAAAAAAGTAATGTAGTAATAAAGTGGAATTATTTGAAAATCAAAAACCAAACTATAGTAGACGATCTGTGAAAGAAAAAACACTGTAATGAACCAAGAAAAGAAATTATATGTACTTATCGATCACTTTATAATTTGATCCAGATCAAAGAACATAAATTTGTGATTTGTGTGAATGAATACACTTTACCAATACGCTATTATCTTTACATAATGATATTTGATAAATGGAAGTTAAAATAAAATGTTATCAACAATTTCATTTTCTCACAATTATCAGATTGTAAAATTCATATTTATTTAATGACGTTCGTATTAATATAATACAAAGATTAAGTGATGATATGATTGATTATTTGGGTTTTGTTAAGCGTTTAATTGGTTGATTAAAGTATACTCATTATGTGATAATACAAAGGTTTCAATTCGGAACCACGTATTCCGCCACGATAAACTCATTTATGTTTCAAGGGACCGTTGTCGTTTCTGGAATCCCCTGATATAAATATCAGGGGATAAAATAATTAAAGACTGATAAAAATAAAAAGTGGAGCAAGTTCTCAGCGAGATACAGGCCGGATAAGGTAACTAATCTAAGACTGATTTGTGAGTAAACCAGAGACCAGAAAAGAATAATTTGTAATAACTTTATACATTTTTAAAAAGCTTTTGACAGGATGTGGACACGAAGGCAATGACACAGTATGAAAAAGCACAACATAGGAAAACATATTACGAGAATTATTAAGAGCCTTTACGAAGACACAAAGACAGAAGTGTTTATAAGTGAGCAATTTAGCGACTGGCTTAAATCATCAGTAGGAATAAGGCAATGTTGCTTTCTTTCACTAACACTGTTCACCTTTTCCTTTAGAGAATTGTAACGAAATCTGTTAGGAACGACATTGGTTGCATAAATGTCTCCTGTTTTTTCCGACATTCAAACAAAAGAAATAAGCCTGGATCAAAATAATTTATTAATCGACAACTTTTAAATTTTCCACAAAATTTCTGTTTATTTAAATAACTGAATTTCTTTGAGGATATTTTTAGTATTTCTATTTTTAACCGTTTCTTATAAATATGGATATAGATATAGATATATTGATATAGATATAGATATTTAATAACATTAATTATTATTTAAATGTTGAGAATTAAAATATCTTATAAATTATACTTACAAATCTTACAAAATCAATAAACTATCTAGACGATGTTGGAATAAGCTGCGGAAGAACCAGAATAACCAACGTACGATTTGATGATGACATAGATCTAATTGCTATAGATAAATCAGAGATTCAGGAGCCTATGAATAGATTACACAGTGTCAAAGAAATTCGGAATTGAAATAAACAGAGAGAAAAGCAAAATAATGGTTTCAGGAAGATGTAAAAATGAGGTTAAACTGGATATCGACATTGAAGGGGAGAAGCTGGAACAAGTTAAGAGTTTCAAATACTTAGGCTCTGTTATCACATAGAATAGGAGAACCGAAAAAGAAATCAGAAACCGGATTGGTATTGCAACAAGCGCAGTGATTAAGCTTATCATAATTTTTAACCTCAAAAAACCAATCTCAAGAGATCACTAAGTCTGGGCAACACTTTTCTATGGATGCGAGAGTTGGACAATAAATTAGAAGAGCATGGATAGATTTAAAGCGTTTGAAATGAAGTGTTACTGGAGAATGCTTAAGATCACGTAGAAAGAAAAGAAGACCAACTACTTTATCTGGTGGAGAGTGACGGAAATACTAGGTAAAAGACCGGAATCAATAGAAGAGACTATAAAGAGAAGAAAGCTGAAATTCTACGGATATCAGATAAGAAAACAAGTACTAGTAAAGTTTTTGATTGAAGGAAGTGTGGAAGGAGAAAGATTAAGAGGAAAACCAAAGAGACAATGGACAGACGACTTAAAAGAATGGAGTGGATTGAACATGGAATGTCTGAGAAGAGAGGCTGCAAATAGAGAGATATGGCGAAGGCTTGTGCATAATTGGATGTACCCACGGCTAAACGTCTAAGATCCAAAGGAAAGAAGAAAGATAAAAATACAATAGAATATGCAATATTCGATTTAAGGTTTAATATATTTTAAACATCAAATAAAGTCAACCCACAAGATCTTTGATCTTATTTATAAATTAAATGAAAGATTATTAAATTTCAAAAAAGATATATGTAAAAATAAATGACAGATATATACAGAGTAGTTGGAAGACCCCAAATATCATTGAAATAGGATTAACTGAGTAAATTAAATATACTTCAATTGTTCTATATTCAGAAAGTTTTAAACAATTTAAATCTTTTATTTTAAAATTCCTTGATCATAAAACCTGGAATTTTAAAATCATATCGTAATCTTACAAAATACAAAGTATGTTTTGTAATAAAATTCCAACTTCTTAGAGTGTTTGTACCAAATACATTAAAGAGACTTCTCGTAATCCATGTAAGTGGATTCAGGAGCACATACGATTGGGTAATGGTAGTAATATTGCTGGATAAATTGAATTTTGTTGGTTGAACGTGACTATTACCGATTTTAAAATATTGTGCAGTAATTTTAGAAATTATTGGAAGCGGGTCTCTTTTGAGGCATTATTGATCAAATCCATCAATTAATGTTCAAACAAGCCTCTCTCCTACTTTGTTGAAAATAATTAATAAGCTTTTACATTATTCAATTGCGTAATCAATAAGAAATTATAATTATTAAAAAATTTGCATGAAGATGGTGGGGGGAAATCCACTTAAATATATCGCAAAAAATGAAAAGTTTAATAAAAAAAATTCGAACACAAATGGCGTTTTCGTTTATGTTAAACATTTGTCATGGTTTTTTCATCTCTAAATTTTTTTAATTTGTCAGCGAAAAGAAAATTAACTGACTCATAATGATAATGATGGTAAATGATAACATATAATATGATTTAAGAAATTGATTCAAGTTAACTCACGTTTTTATTTCAGTACGCTAAAACCGACGAATTTTTCAATCGTCATTTTTTGTATCGACTTTGTTTTATGTCCATAATGTTTTTTGTTTTCCGGATGCGAATGTATTTCGCCTGGCTTATTTCCGAATGTGTATGTATGTGTGCCGGGGTGGGGGCCTACCCCTCAGTTAGCTCACCTGTTCCAGGTCAGGGGCCGACTAATTTAAAGGCCATGGAACAAAATGAGTAAAAAAATATTTAAAAGATTACTATTCGTCTTTAAACACGAAAATTCATAGTAAAAGTGCTTTAAATGAAGTGAGTTTCGAAACCACCAGGAATTTAAACATTGCAGGATGCGAATGGGCCCCAACTGTGAGAGAAGGAATGCGTTCGTGGAACATGAGTGTTCAATATTGGTTGGCAACCTTCGTCTATCGAAGGTTTCCGGTTAAAAAATTCCGGTAATAGAAGTTCGAACTAAGACGTTAAGGATAAGTATTTGTTTCAGGACACCTGTGACGATGCTTGTCAGTGCCTTTTGGCACGGCGTCCATCCCGGATATTATCTAAGCTTTATGACGATTCCTCTGAGTCTGCAGGCGGAATCTGCTTTAGAAAATCTTTTATACAAAAATACTCCTGCTAAACTCAAAGATGAAGATTTGACACCGAAATTACTTTTAGACAAATCGTTTTTTATTCGATGGTTTTATAAAATGAGAGTTTTCGATTACTGTTGCATGGGATTCTTACTGCTGGAGGCAAGCGCCACTCTAAGATACTGGTGGAGCATCTGGTTCTCCGTCCACGTGGGTATGGTCGTCTTGATCTCTCTGAACATAGTCTCTAGTCCTCGACACCACGCCTCTTAGTCTAGTCCTAGATCGCAATCGTTCTTTGTTTTTCAAAGATTCCTATCCACCAGCTGTGTGACAAATAAAACTTTATTGTCTTATTTCTCTGTCTTTTGCTTTATTTCAATAAAATTTCATTTTTTCTGTTTTGTTTTGTTCATTTTGATAATTTGATTTCAGAATTTTCACGAGTGAAAATAAATCAAAAATGGTTTTTGTAAATGCTAAAATGATTTCACGTTTTGTAATACTTGTGAGGAATGTTTGGTGTGTGATGTTTTCGTGTAGTGTTTGTGTGTTGTGTGTTGATTCGGTATTGTGCCTCTCCTAATCAGATGGATGATCAATATTTAATTTTTTATAATTTGAAACTAATTTATTTAAATTTAGATTTAATATTCAATTTTAATTTTTATTATTGCAACTTTTAAATAATTTTAATGATTTTATTTTTGTAAAATTTTAAATAATTAAATCAAATTAATGTTTGAAAATGATTACAAAAAGTAATTTTTTTATCCAATAACATTTAAAGTAAATATTTTAAATAAAATAATTTTCTTCAAGATAGTTCAAATTTGGGATGAGAAGTATTAAACATTGAGTGATGGATCTAAGTGAGAGCTATGATATGGATTGTTATAGAGATGACGAAAATTGTTCTATCAAATATGTGAGCTCTCTTAATAATATTTATATTTTTGTGATTGTCGATCGTAAAGAACAAGTGTCATATATTTTATTAATGGAACAGTAAATCTATTTGTACGTTGTTTTGAATGTTTGGCGTTTGACGGATTTACTCCGCGTAACCAGCTCTGTTAAAATGTGGTCTAAATGATCCAAGATCACTTTAGAGCGAAATTCCATTTAAATTAAACATATTCTTGTACAAAAGATGCTCTCCAACTGTAAGTTTTGTAAGTGATGCTATTTTTTATGTGAGAAAGTTATTGTAACGAATGTTATTAAATAAACCGGAGAACTCGTTCAGACTCAGCATGAGCATTTTTTCATGTGTTCAAGCCATATTCGATATTTTTATTTGACATTATTTATTCGTTTGAATCAAAAGTTTTATCCGACTTCTAAAAAAAATAAACTTAATTTCAACAACTAAAAACAATCAAGATTCAAAGTGAAGACCATTTAAATCAGTGGTTTGATTCAATCTATCAGTAAGTTTGTCAATCCCTCTTTGGTACCATTCTTTGTTCTTAGAGGCATTAAACTCATTGCACCCGTTTTCGGCCATGAAGAAAGGCCCCATTGGAACGAAAAATTTGATAGAAATGGCTCAGATTCTAGCTAGAGTGAAGAAAGAGTTCCAGCTTGTTAGAAAGAGTGAATTCAGCCTTCATTTAAAGGATATAAGTGATCGCAACTATAACTATTTGAATGACGTATTACATGAAATATGGACAAGTCCAGCTTTGAAGCTGAGTGAATTTAAAGAAAAATATTTCCATTCAGATGATGAGTTAAAATTCAGAGATTTTATGGGTCATGAAATACCAATAATGAACTTGTCTCAAGTAGGGGAAAATAGGCATTCGGCCCCACAAGACACCATCGAGGGGGGGATTACCCGTTGCCATGGCAACGGCTTCGGTTGCACGGAGTGCGCGATTATATAAGACATGCGTTAGTTCTAATATACTTCAAAGACTTTAATGATCTTGTGCAAAAAGCTAGACGAATTGAACCTAGCAACGTGAGTAGGGAAAGGCCAAATGTTGAAATGTACGCCGTGAACCCCTCATCTTTAAAAAAGGTAATGATCGTCAATCCTACGAAAGGTTTGGAGATGATCAAGATAGAAATTCGCCTAAAAATATGTTAAATCCAAGAGGGTTTAGTAGTCAATGTGGATCTGGTCGAGGAAACAGATACCACGAGAATAATAATAATAATAATAA
>MQRK01127831.1:0-12720 GCA_001938485.1 Girardia tigrina
AAGTTAGTTTAAAAAGGACAATTTATTTATCATAATTTATGATATTATTGAATATTAATAAGAAATTTTTAAAAAGATCTTGTCATTATTATGATGGAAAAGAATTTTCGAAACATGTATAATAATCAATTTCTTAAAAAAATCTTTAACAGAATTATTTTGCAAAAATATAAAATTACCGTTCACAAGACTATATATATATATATATAATTTGATAATTTACTTCTAATAAATGGATAAGTGTATTGATTAATTAATTTGTTCATTATTATTTGTGTTATATTATGGATTCATTGAATCGTTTGATGTGTATTCATTTTCATCATGATACATTTATTTTCGATAGGTGGTGATTCACGGCATTACCAAATCCGAACAAGCGCTCGTTGCCATCGTAATCCCATCTCTGATAACATTTTTAATTTATGTTGCTATATAGACGATGAATCTGTATCGATTTACCAGATAATTTATTATTCTAACGAGCTCAGTTCTTCACATGGATTAATTAGAAAATATTATTGACTCCCTAATTTGAGGTGTGGCAGTAGTAATACATATTGTATGTACCATAATGTACACGATTTAATAATTAAAATGAAAAAAGAATACTTATTGATTTATTAGTATTATTAACTCGTTTTTATCAAAGTTATCTTTACCGCTGTATTATTCTAGGAATGAGTTTTTTACGGTAGTAGGCAATTTAAAATTAATTCAGAAAGTTTCCCAGGAATTTTGCAAAAAATATATTTAATTTTTATCTCTTTATTGAGATTTAAGTAGATATTTAATAAAAAAATTTAATTTAAATTTAAATTTTTTGAAACATTTTAGACTATATTTACAACAATGTTGACTTATGTTTTAAAGTTGGAGAAAAAATAATAAACTCGATCAAACTGTGTCCTACAAAACTGAACTCCTCAAAAGAATTGAAAGATAATCTCAGAAAGAACATATATCGTTACACACTTAATAAAAGATGGCTGTTAGCTCAAGTTAATGAAAAGTCTTTGTTGGTAGTACCAAAGTTACGTCCTATTTACTACATAGAATCATACTGATCATATACAAGTAAAAAAACAGAATCTAGATTAAAGCTACATTATTATTGGCCAAATATGAAAAAAATATTCTGGAATCGATTAGAAAATAACGAGTCACTAATTTTATGTTCGGGAAAATCATAAGTCTATTTTCTGTTGAGATAAGTTGGAATATCAAGAAAGGTTCCATGAAATTATGAAAATCATTTAATTTTTACAATGAAAAATATATTTTTGCAATACTGTCCAAAAGATTTTGAACATATTCATTCTGATTTTACAATGAACTTAGTTTATCAATAATTTCAACAGATTTAATAAAAGATATATTGACAATAGATGATAAATTAAATTTAAATAGTAATTTAGTTTAGAGTTTCATAATTTACCTTAGACCTATTATTGTTTGGAGGGATTAATATAACTTTGTGTGGATTTTTTATTTCATTATTTTCTTAATATATCTTTGTTTACAGACAACTGAAATGAACAGATCCAATCCAATATGGTGGCAATACCATCCATTCTTTCTCAACAATGTCATCAATCCAACAAACAATCGCTCCTCACACGAACTGCACACTCATCCAAGTGGGCCTGCTCAAATGGACACTCAGTCCGATCTGTCTTATTATTTTCGTGATTATTCTCAAAGAGATTCTGTGCCAGCATCAAACGATAATCGAATGTTTCAAGGAATGTACTATAACGATTCTCGGTTGTCAAACTTTTGCTCTCCGATGTTATCAAATCCGTTTCCCTATGCGTCAATATGCCCATACCATTCTTCTGGCCATATGATACATAACTCAAATCAGTCATTGAATCATGTCACTGGATCAGGCTCAACACAATCATCAGAACCAGCGTCATCTCAAACTCAGAACACATTCAACAACTTTCCTCATTCATCGGCCATTGCATTTGACCATTTATGGTCTCCATTGACACCGATAAGACCATTGAACTATTCTCTAAACGGATCTAACATCGACACACTATTACACCTGGCCGCTCATTTCGAACAAAGGAAACGTGGAATCACGAAAGAAGAACTGGACAAACTACCGACTCATCGTTACAAAGCCGTATCAGATAAACAAAAACAGAAAGACAAGAATTCATTGATATCGGATGCCAAAATTAATTTAAAAGAAGAAATCATCAAATGCCTGGTGTGTTTAGAAGAATTCGAATCAAAGCAAAACATTCGTGTATTACGTTGTGATCATGAATTTCACGCCAAATGTATCGATAAATGGCTTAAGGTAATTTGTTATTATTATTATTATTAATGTGAAAGATTTGCCTTTATTAAACAATTTCATGACTGGATACGTTTTTTCATATTGATTCTAGTCATGTGTCTCCGTGGATATAAGAACGCTCAGGGTACACACACACACAAATGCATGTAGTGACTCATTACAGCTGTCGAACAAACGTTATTTGTCCTCGTGACTTATTTACTAAACCCTCTAGCCTCAAACAGCAATTACTAATGCCTTGGGTCTGTGAAATGCTGTTCGCCTGGTTGTGTTTGTGTGTACGTGTCGGCGTGTGTGTTTTTAACTGCATCTGTGATTCATGGTTTAGTAGAAAAAATTTCAATGTATTTCACCGCTTCATATACATAGCTAATACGCGCAGTTGTGTGCGTGTGTGTATGCGACCTTGTATGGGCAGAATTTATAAAATCAATGCACATTGAAGAGAGCCGTATGCAACACATTTAATGTCAAATCGACGACGAATACTGTAACTCTAAATCTAACAATTTTCAATCCATATATCAAACTGAAAATATTTGAACGTTGTAACTTATATAAAAATATATATATACATATTTATTGTTATAATGTATCAGTTGAGTTTCATTAATGAATTCTCATTCCAGATCAACAGAACTTGTCCCTTATGTCGGGCGGATGCGTTTGATGGGTCTGCTCAAAAAGATGGGGCCTGATATTTATATCTATTTGACCAAATCATTTGATTCTGTGTTATTTTTTATTAAAAATTTAATTTAAATACGGCTTCATAACGCAATTGTAAACAAAAAAAAATTGTTGTGTGAAAAAATTATTTTGTTAGATATTTTTATATAGGGCTTCAAAAAATGAATACATTTTTTTGTTAAAAAATATCGTTTTCAATTGGTGGGTGATTTTTGTTTGGACAGGGTCAATGTTGTTGTTTAAATTACTAGAGAATGACCGTCAAAGATTTGATGGAGGACCATAAATTAGAGTAACGATTTTGGTATGTTTGATTCTTGAATCAGTAAGAGTGTTACTTCATCATTTTGAGTAGATCTGTTAAGGCCCCTATGTAATTTCGCCAAGTTCATCTTCGTATTGCATAAAACGTTGTCACTAGTTTACAAAGGAATATGTATAATTTCCTGGCAAGAAAATTAATCCAATTTGTCTTAAGGTTAATAAAAGGATTTTGTGTATATTTTGGAAAGCCGTTGTTCTTAAAATAGAAGATTTTTTCATTAGAGAATATTCGCATTTATTTTTTCTCAACGCTAGAGGCTATGGGTATGTAAAACAATTTCTAGGCACTGAAATGTTAAACAAAAATATTAATTAAATTTTTGATCCATTTGAAAATAAGTGAATAAACGTTTGGACAGTAGCGTCATTATGGACATAACGGAGATGGCGAGGAACGATATGTCCCATCACTTATGCACTTTGCTACAGGAAGCGCAGCCAACAAGTTCTGCGATGGAAAGTAGTTTTTATATTCTGAAAAGTATTTGCGAGATAATGACAACGTTGACGTGGAAAATGTACGTTACTATACATTACTGAATTTTAATTCCACTGCTTGAACAATTTTTACTCTATATGTAAAATTAATACAATTTTTGTTATACTTGTTCTTTTAACTAGTTTTTTTTAGATTATAAAAACTCAATTTACATTATTTAGATCAAAAATACTCGCCCTAATGATTACAATTGTCATGAGATATATACATAAATTTCACCTTTTATTGGCAACTGATCTGGTCATATAAATGATATAGGATAGCTCAAGATTGTTACTATACATAATCTAAAAACGATGTACATCGCAGTAGACTGACGCAAAATGAACACAAATATAATTTGAGCCATACGATTAGGTTCTGTGTAACTGCTTAATACGTTAAATGTTTTTATTTTTATCAAGCTTGTTTATATTTTTGTTTTTTTTTTCATTGAGAATTTCAGAATATGGTCGAATGAGGCGATTAAATTTTCTTTTTACACATTTCGTTTCCAAGCGTTATCTAAATGACACAGTTAATCGTTCAATTATTTCAGGGTTGAAAGGATAAAATTTAATATTTTTAATAGCTCTAAGTGTTTGTTTTCCTACTTTCTTCTGACTGTTAGCAATCTAATTCTTTAGTAAATTTTTCTAGGTCTTCATTTGAGGATGACTACTCGTGAACTCCTATGAGTTTTGTCATATCAAATTCTACATTGCGAACACGAAAACGAACATCAGTCTAATTATGGCGTATTCTCATTATACTTAAAAAAATTTGTGTATCAAACGGCAGATTGCACAGTGGCGTTATTGTGAATTTGCGTAACTTAAACCGGCGTAAACCGATTTAAATATACAAATGTAGTTGTAGCTTTAGGCCTACATTAAATGAGTTGTGTATCGGTAATAACGAGTGGGTGCAACATTGAGAAAACTGGTCCTAAATAATTTTCGTTTAAATTAATATATTATTTAAATTAGTGTTTCTTAAACTTTTTTCCGTAGCGACCCCACTATTTTTTCGCGACCCCAGATGTTAAATATAAAAATTTAAACTAAAAATTTTCTGATACCATTTTTATTATTATTATTTATCATAATACATAATTTATTATTAAACAAACTTATACAATATATTAATACAAAAATTATAAGTAGTAATTATTAATTAATTTTATAATTCGGTAAACATTTCAAATGAGTCTTTTTCTACTCTATTTTTCTAAATGTTGATCTTTTTAATAAAGCTTTCAAATTTATCATGCAAAGTAAATATATTGACATCTCTTCCTTGGAGGGATAAATTTAGATCATTTAGTCTTTCAAAAATATCTAATAAATAATGCAACTGTGATACCTTTTTCGCGAAAAAATATTTTAATTTCGTCTTGCAATAACAAAAACCTTTTTAAACTGCGACCTCTTAATAGCCATCTTACTTCTGCATACAATAATAACTTTGTATAACCTGAATCCATATCTTTGCAGAGATTTGAAAATAACCAGCTGTTTAGGGCACGCCTTTTTATAAAATTGATAATTTTGACAGCATTCTGAAATACTGTTATGTATTAGAAATCTTTAATATAATTATTTACTTTTTAAACACAAATCTTAAATCTTTAATCTGACTCCAATTAATCAGAAAGGTCTTCCAACATAAATATATAGACAATGAACACAAATTCTTTTATGAAACTTTATTTCAAATAACAAAAATTAACACGTCAAAAATAATAATAATAATTCAATTCTCCATGATAGAACACAAACACAAATCAATATTTCGTACGAGTTAGCAGATTACAGTAAAAACTGTGAATCTCCAAAACGAATGAATGTTTACATTTAAATTAAACCTTTTTCTCCCATACGGGATACTTATGGTTTAAAAAGAAGAATATTTTAAAAAGAATAATAAATAATAAAGATAATTCTATATAATGAGTTTACTTGCTTCCTTTTGTTTTTGATGAGAGAATTTTTTGGGCAAACTAAACTAAATTTGCTGCTGTTTATATAGTAATTTTCATCAGCCTTGAAAATTGATAAAATAAAACAAAGACTAAAATATTTATAATTTTAGATTCCAAATTTTGTTAAACTAAATATTATTTTGTTTGAAATTAATAATTTTACCAAAAGAATTATTTTAAAAATTTTTCTACATAAAATTTTATCAAAAGTGTTCATATGTATTTTTCGAAACCATAATAATACTTTGTTTAATTCTGGTGATATATTTTGCTGCAAGTGCCTTTCCATAAGACAGTGTGTAAATGTAATATGATTATTGGCAGCTTTAACAAATGATTTGAAACCGTTATTTTCATCGTCATTGCCTTGGCAACATCTGTACATATTCCGCAAAAATTTTCCAATCTAAACCTTCACCTTTAAAAAATTCGTCCAATTTACCTTAAATATCTTCTCCTCTTGTATGTTCTGTCAAAGTTCGACTAAATAAAAGTTCTTCCTCAACGTTTTCATTACACATACCTACTTTACACCAACCACTAATCTAATTTAGTGATATCAGTCGTTTCATCCAACCGAATAGACTGGGCTTTCTTTAATTCTTTCAATAAACTGATTTAATTGATCTTTGCTAATTTCTGAAATATTATTCGAGACAGTGTCGTTTGACAAAGGAATGTTACGAATATCATTACCATATTTATGTTCATGTAGTATTTATACCATTTTAGTAGCAGCTAGTAATACAAGATTTTCTCCAATGTTGTAAGGTTTTTTTTATTTTTAGCTATTAAGTATGTAACTTCATATGATACTTGTAATTTTTTTTCATTAACATTTTCAAAATTTTCTTTTTCTTTATTTAAAGTTTTTAACAATCTTTCAAAATACTCTTTTGGCTTTTTTTGCATACAAAGCATGCTTCGATTCAAAATACCCTTTCAATTTTGATGGTTTCATACTTTCTGTGGCCAACAATTCATTGCAAATCAAACAAACGGGTTGTTCATTACCATCATAACGTTTAAAGGTAAACCCAAATTGAAGAAACGACCCATCGTATTTTCTTTTTTGCATTGTTAATACTTTTTTTCCCTTTACTAGAGCATACTTGCAGAGCATCTTTAGTATTGTCTTCGTCATTTTCTTTGTTCCTCAAGTTCCACCATTTATCCATTACTAAAACTTATTTAGCTCTAAAATTAATAGATTATTAAAAATTAAATATTTTAAATATTAGTTATTGAAATAAATACCGAATAAGTAAGTAGATTTCCCTTATTTGAATATAGAAACTGGAAATTTACTGCACGACTGGGGTTTACTTTGAAGTCCCTCTTGATTTGCATTTTTTTATGAAATTAACATTTAACACTTAGTTAATTCCGAATATGCAGTCAAAAATCATTTCCCGAACTAAGAAAAATGATGTTAAAAATGTCTACAAATTAAAAAAAATAACTTACTAAATGATATATAAATTAGTGCATTTAAACAAAACGTTAAATTGTTAGTAAATAGTTTTAATAATTTTTAATAAATAATAACTTTTAGTAATAAAATGGTCAGAATTTACAAGAAAGTTATGATACAAATTAAATACTCACAAAAGAAATACAAAGAACTTAATTACAAAAGTGAATAATTATTTTATTAAAATTTCATCGCGATACTTATATTACTATTACTTATGAGATATTACTTTTATAATAAAATTGTTAGTAAATTATGTGTTATTTTATATTACAATGTGAATTTTTAAAATACAAATTAAAAGGTGCAATAAAAATTAAAAATAAATCTTCGTGATACACAGTTTAAGATACGATGCTGCTACTCCTGTATTTATTAAGACAATTAATTTCTTTTCTTAATTGTAATAATCGTCATAAGTCTTTCCAACAAGTTTTGAGCATATTTTTCTTTGTTTGTCATTGTAATATAATTATTTCTATTACTTTCTATTTCTATCTTTTGGCGGACAAATTTTATTTTCCAATGTGATTTATGCTCCGTAAGGACTCTTCGATCTCTGGCAATTGCAAAGATTGCCTTTAGACGTATTCATAAATTGTATTTTTTATGCCTTCCTTTTTGCTCATTACAAAAATTCTATTTTCTAAATATATCTTTCTTGATTTACACCCGACTTTTTTCGAGCTACATCTTCTATATTCTGTTTCTTTATTAAATCATACATTTCTTTATGGTGCTTATTATTAATAAGATTTCGAGAAAAATTGACAGAAACATGAGACTTCCAAATATCTTTCTTTCAAACGAAATTAATGCTGAAAATAATAATTCCCATAATCCTGAGATCATATGGCCTAAATATTCTTTAAAGTTGATATCGCAGATTTTTATAGTATTAACTAAATATCTGTTTCCCTTAAAATTGATCCTACGGGGGATTTTTCTTTCACATTTAAAATCATAACATAAATAAAGTACTCTTTGTTCCATTTTATCGAATGCCATTCTCTGAAGCTGTTATTTTCAATTTTGTGGATATGGTTATTTATTTCAGATCTGAGATTGTTATTCAATTACCAGTCCAAATTTGATACAAGATCTGAACATACAGGATCTGTATGTATGATCCAGCAAATTAGTACATGTTCCTGTAATCTTCGGTTGATATTTCTCCTCGGTTCATACCCGGGTGATTGGTAATAAAAGCAGTTATTTTCCTTTATTTATCAATGGGGTTTCATTTGTTAAATTCCAAGTATTGCAATTGATACCTGCTGTAATGCTGGACAACTTAAGACTTTGCAAAGGTACCCTACATACTCAGACATATGCTCTTTTTTGTTAAATAACATTAGTGTGACCACTTCCGGATATGCGTTTGTTTCAGAATGAATTAAAAGAATTTCAGAAAGATTTTTTTACTAAAATTGAAAAATAAAAATATATATATAAGTAAAAAAAAATGTTTTAATAAAAATTGTGTATATAATTATAGGTAACCAGACAATTCGACACAAGACAATTCGACACACGACAATTCGACACAGACAATTCGACACAAGACAATTCGACACAAGACACTACTATATATTTTATATCTATATCAAGTTATAAATAGGATTCTGAAAATAATAAACACCTGAAATTATTTATATCAATTAATTAATTATTTTAGGTGCAGATTTTAATTGTTGTTCAATAAACATTATTATCAAGAATTCGACTTTTAATAAGAAAAATAGTTATATTGCGACAAGGCCAATTGTTTTTAACAATTTGGCACCATCAATCTTTGATTGGAATAACTATTTGGAGCAATTCCTTGTTGCCTGCAACCGATTTTTTGAAGTTTCACAAATTCAAGGAATTCAGGCTTTATTTTGAAAGCTTTCATCAGCAAAGAGCATTTATCTACTCATGAAACAGTAGATGAGACGATTATCAATTTCGCATTTTAGAAAAGGAACGGAGCCAGCGATTTCAATTAAACCGAGAAAATTGTGGATAAAATCTTATGCCATAAATGGAATTAAGCGGAATTAATCACATACGTTGTGACGTAATGTATCAAAGATGTCAATGTTAAAACTCAGATATACTTCCAGGAAGCAAAATCTCAGGAACTTATCCAAGCAGTTATTGAGAAGATGGATACTAACGGATATAATCAAATAGTATGAGTCATAATATTAAATAGTATGAATAAAGAATTTTTTGTTTTAGTCATACTATTTGATGTTTTAAAAAAAATTTTAAATAAAAATAACAAAATAAATTGTTAAAATTTATTACTTCATTCATCAACAATATCAAAAACCTCAAGTTCATGAAAGGTGTCACTCGATTCATACTATTTATCAGCAAATTCTGATGACGTAAATTTCTCAAAATCTTTCACCGTAAACGTCACGTTTCGAAATGTGCCAGTCTTTATAATTACGTGATATTCAAGACGAGATAATTGAATTACTAATGTTCGAAATTGAAATATTGTTCCAAGCATCACATACTAACGAATTAATAATGTTTCTGTTCGGGGGTTTTGGATTGCCATTTTTGAATATTCAACTAATGAAGAATGTTTCCACTCATTAATCAATAACAAAATTTTGTCTTTGAATTCTCTGAAAATACCAATATCTCCCGCTTGTAAATAGGGAATCAATCCGCCCGGAATTACAATCATTTCAATATTTCTTTTTCTACAATGTTCTTGAACTTTATTGGATATATGAGCACGACACGTATCCCATATTATCGCCTTTTTGTATTCTGTATCAAAAAGCGGAAACATCATATTTATCCAAGATATTATGAGATCTTGAGATACCCATGCTTTTTCTTGAAAAATCGACAGAACATCATTACATCTTTGTATTTCTTTTAACTTTTTTCCTTTATCAATTACCAACAACATTGCTCTTTTCCCTTTTGTCCAAACAGACAAAGCCGCAGTTAATCTCTTAGATGAAAACCCCACTGACTTCATTATAACATGTTTCCTTCCCAATAAATCAATTGTCTGTGTTCGAGCATCTTCAAAATAAACTGCTGTTTCAACAGTTAAACAGTTAATAGTACCCATGAACAAGCACACAATAACATCAGTAGTATGTGCAAATGATAGTGGAATAGAGATGAAAGGAACATGTCAAATTAAAATAAAATTTCAAAACATTACATTATTTCCATTATTTTATGTTCAAAAATTGTTTTCCTGTCCATAATCTTTAGATTTGAATTAATTAGATCATTATGTCTAGATTTAATATGACAGGTTGATTCGAAGCACGTAAAAGAATATTTACTTTCACCAAAAATAGTGTGTACAGGAATACGTGCCTTGGATCCGTATATTGAAATACTTACTTATACTGACAAAGACAGATTTTTGAAAGCCAAAGAAACGTTACATCTTCGTGGTGATAAAAATTTATACACATGAATAAAAGAGTATAGATTTTTTTATGATTGAAAAATGAGACATCGGAAAAACTGCACTGATCAGATGTGAAATCAAAACAGCTGGTGGGCCAATTTTACAGAAGGCCCTCATATAGCTCGCACATTTAGAATGCCACATTGAAGAAGCAATATCGAACAGCATGGAATAATAGAAAAGTGTTCTTCTCCATGGAACATACCAATGGTTTTTGAATTGAAAAAAAAGAAAAAAGAATTTAATTATGCTTAGATTTTCGTTTGCTAAACCAAGATACCAGGGTATCCAATGTCCAATGTGGATGAAATGTTGGAATCTTTAATCGGAATGAAATGATTTAGTTTTATCGATTTTGGTAACGCATATTACCAAGTTGGATAGGAAAGATCATCAAAAATGAAAATCGCTTTCCCAACAAAAACCAGACAATTTTGTTTTACTAGGATGCCAATCGGTATTGCGGCAGGACCGGCCACGTTAAAAAAATTAATGAATTAAATACTCAAGGATATGTTACGGAAAAAAAGCATCGTTATATTTAGATGACATGTTAATCTTTTCAGACACTGAAGCCGAATATTTGAACAGATTAGACCGGTTATTCGCGAGAATTCAGTTAGTAGGCTTGGTTATAACAAATAAGCTTGAAACAATTAAAATTAATTAAGAGTTAATTTAATACAATATAGATCTAACGAATTCAGCTGCCTGAATTCCGGTTTTGATTTTCCGGGGCGGCCGCTTAATGAAGGTCCCCCAGTGACATCTCGAGGAAAGGAATAAAAGAATCGATGTGAAAACAAAAGAAAAGAAAAAGCTACAATGTCATCTTTCAGTTCCCATATATTTGTTCATTCTTGTTTCAAATCTTCCTTTATTTTTTTTGGATTTGTTCATTGTCATTCTGACATTTAAAACAATTTGACTCTTCGTGTAATGTCAGAATTCCCTTTTCATTTTTCCTTTCATCGCTTCTTTTTTTGTGTTGTTTGGTATTGACAACGTAATTCACAAGAGTTACTGGACATAGCATCTGCAGTTGAGTGTCTCGCATTTCCTGTATTACATTCTCATATCAAGACCGCTGATAAAGTTTATCCATGTTTGAAATTGCGATGTTATTGTGTTCTATTGTTATTGGTTCAATATAAAGGAAAGGAAGTTAAAACCATATAAAGATTGAATGAACCATCTTTCCTTTATTAATAAATTATAAAAAAGTAAAATTATTGATTGACGCTACAAACGAATAAAATACTAACCAAGATTTTTATTTTTGTTGAGTGTTAGTTGTGTTTATTAAAATTGATAAAAGAACTCAGATTTTATTTTGAAAAATATATTTGTATATCTACAATTACTTACAAGTGAAAATATAAAAAATGTTTGATAAAAGAGTTATATTTTTATTTGGCCCCTGGCCGATTTTATATTTGAAAAAACCGAGAGCCTTTAGCGACAACTCGGGTTGATTTAATGTTAAAGTTTGGGTCACACTTTACAACGTGTTTATATAAAGAATATGGTGTTTAATAATTATTTAATATTACTTTTAGTCACTTTTTTAAATTATCAATCAATTACTTTTTTCTTTTTATGATCCCTTTGTTTTTCAACAAGTGTTCTTGAACTTTTGATCTAACTTTTGCCGTTTTAAACTTTTCCTTTAATCTCTCACTATTTCAGTGTGATTATTATCGTTGTTGATTCAACAACTGAGTATTTCACTTTGAGTTGCTTTTAATATATTTTCTTTATCACTAATTTATGCGACGTTTGAGACGTCGTCTAGACCCGTTAAAATTTCAAAATAACTTAACTTCTAAACTTGTACTACTTAATTAATAATGACCTTTTATACTAGGTCTTTCTTTTTAAATTAACTACAGGGTGTCCCAAAAATATGTATACACAATAAAAATTTAATTTTATTGATTAAAAAAGTAAAAATAAGTACGAGTAATATTTATTTATATTGGTCACAGTTTGTTCTCAAACTGACGTCCAT
>MQRK01127877.1:0-12198 GCA_001938485.1 Girardia tigrina
ATATTTATATTGAAAGAAAGTATTTTGTAAAAAATTATTTTATTTTTAAAGTAATAAATTAAAATTTAATTTCATGTGTGAATTATTTTAAAAATAATTCACCAAATTGAACATAATAAATGATAAATAATTTAATAAATGTTCATGAGTGATACATAATACTTAAAATAATAAAAACAAATTAAATAAATATAATTTAATAAGAAATTTAAAAAGTGAGATGACAATGATTAATTTCACAATTATTAGTGTTATTCAAGAAACTAAATTTAATTATTTTTTAAAACATATTTCAGAATATTTTCCATCATCTTGAAGCATAATTAACGACAATTGCGCTGTCTTACGTATTAGACGGACTACGTATGTAATCGAATAATGTAATTACGCGTCCATTCTTGAACATTTGGGATATTGGACCGCGAAATTTAATTTTTTTCGAACCACCAGTTATTAGATAAGTTCATTTTATTATTTTTATGATTTTCACCTTGTTTATTAATCATCACATGTTCACGTTATTATTTTTATTTATTTTCAGATAACAGAAACAAGCAACATTTACTAGTATTCCAATTATTTATGTACTTCGTTTTGATGACGAAGGGTATCAACAAGGGCATGCCTTTGTCGGCCAGCTGCTGATACTCCTTGTAGACCGAGGTCTATAACTCACCTGGGCGGAACATTTGCAAATCAGGTTTTAATGAAACAATAACAATAAAACTTGAACAACCCCTCTATGTGGAAGCTTACCAAAGTCCCCTGAAAATAGATTTAAAACACAGTAGTTGTTATTTACGATCAGAAAATAAGCATGTTAATGTATCCAAGTAAATAGTGTTAGTATATGCGAAGAAATCTTTGCATAGTTCTTATAAAACTTAAAATCATCTTTCAATCCAGGATTTTCTTATTTTTATACGTACATCTCCACTGAATTTGAAATTCATTTTAATATACTTTTATATCGTCCATGAAATCATAATTAAGGAAAGGATTTAGCTTCGGAGTTTATATGAAAAGTTCGAAAACGTACTTCAAAAAATGCTTAAAAATGAGATATTGGTATCTACCTATTCTAGATTTAGCAGCAAATTTTCTCCATTTAGTTCATAATTTTCGTCACGACCAAATTTATGTGGCAAGTATTAATTGCTGCGATGTCTTAAATAATCGTTTGAATGTTTGACGTGGTATAATAATAATAATCAAGTAGAGCTTAAATATTGTCAAAGATGTACTAAAAGGAACCATTTTAAAATTTAACTATCCCATGCCTAATTTTTCTTATTGAGTATGTGCTATCATAACTTCCTACTCTACTATATCTATTATTTTCCCGTCGACATGTAAACAGTACTTATTTTCTTTCGAAAACATTATCTTAACTCTTTCTTAATTCTTTCCATGAGGACTCGACACCAAATTTCTGACTGACTTGGTGTCGGCACTATGGGTGATGGTCAAGAAAATTGTAAAATTGATCGAACTTAAGCAGAAATCAGCAAAAGAAATAGACCTTTAAAATAAATTAAATAAATTAACAATTACAAATTTTAATAAAATTAAAATTTAAAATCGAATAAGTTTTTTTTAAATTTTCTCAACCAGATGCTAAATTACAAATGCCTTTCGTATTTACAATCTCTGTTTGGTGATAAGTAAACTTTCTACAGCAGTTTATGAGAGCATCATATATTATTTGAGAGAACTTTTATAAGAAGAATTGAAAAATGTTTCAGGATAACTTTCAGTGCTGCTTGGACTGATATATATTACTGAGAATGGTTGTGATGAATCTGTTTGTGTTGTGAATAAATGTTTACACTCAAATTTTGATGTTGCGACCATGGCTCATGTGACAACGAACATTATTGGATGTGAAAATTTCAATGGATCAGAATCGAATTTGTAAGATTCCATTGATAATTTCGAACGCTATTCCGATATTATGGGTATAGCAGAAGAGAGGAAAATAGTGATGGTGACTGTGTTTAAGACACGGTCGGCAATAAAAAAATATTCAGAGATGTACGGTAAAAATTACAAAGAAAACTTGAAGGCTGCATTTACTAAAGAAAAATCCATTCTGGATACAATGAAGGAGTTGTTGAACTTACGGTGGGGATCCTCCAACCCAGAAGAAACATACAGAAAAGCAGAAGAACTTGTGAATATACTAACAAAAGAAAAATTGTCTAAAAAAGAACTACGCAACCTTGCCTGTATAAATATGGTCGACAGTTATGAATTCAAAAAAAAGAATTAAAACTAAGAGGAACAACTGAAACCAAAGATATAAAAAGCGTAGTTACCAATATGTTTGAACTACGTAAAATTGAAAGTGAGGAAAGAGTGGCAGTATATACGAAGGTAATAGACGAAGAATAAGGTCACATAAGAAGAGATTGGCCGAATGTGAAGTGTACTCACTGCCACAGAAATGTTCATTATAGAACTCAATGTTATCTCAAAAAGAATAGATTTAAGGAAAGAGAACAGTACAGTCGAAACAGCGATTGAAAGAAAGCAAATAATGCGGGATACCATAATAGACCTCAAAATCGTCGATACACAGTTGCAGAAATTGATGAATGCAATGACGACAGTGAATACAAAGAGACTAGATCAAATCAAGGAAAGGTAAAAAAATGGTGTTCCCAGAAAAGAGACAAAGTTATGATAAGGATCAGGGAAACGAGGAGGCACGATCGCAAGGAGAGGTGATCAATGTGCTTCATTAATTGATGAAATTAAGTAGGATTGTGTGTGTGATTATATATGTAATTTTATGACTTGAAATAACCTTCTCAAAGTTTGTAAATTAGATTGTTGGAAAGAAGAATGTGATATATTAGTCTGAAAGCAGTTGCCAACCAAGACGAGGAAACACTTCGGAAAATTTTTTGGGTTAGATGGATTTATAAATATGGACCGTCTAAAGAAATCCATGCGGATAGAGACAAAACATTGGAATCAGTACTACTTAAAGATTTAATTTTGTGTAATTTAATTATGTTATGTAAGTTCATTTATTTTACTTCTTAAAATTTGGAAAAGTTTACGAGTAAAAGATATAGAACCAATGTAGCATACCATCTAACTGGAATAATTTGTAAAACATAAAAGATACACGAGTATACACTTACTAAATTAATATTACAATATTTTTAATCTAAAAATTCCCGTTCCTGTCACATATATAAAAGTTACACAAAGATACATGTTATAAATGTATAGAAGTTATGAAATTTTTTGGTATATAGAAATATATATATTCTGAAGCATATAAGATTGGGTAATGGGAGTAATATTGCTGGACATATGAAGAGTTGTAAATCGGAGGTGAAAACAACTAATTTTAAAATATTGTGCAGTAATTTTAAAAATTATTGGGAAAGAGTCACTTGTTAAGCATTATTGATTAAATCACTTAATCCGTCCATTAATGTGTAAACAAGTCTCGCTTCAACTTTATTGAAAATATTTAATTAGTTATTATGCAAGATATTTTCATAATCATCAATTTGCTATATATAAGACAGCAAAATTGCTGTTAATTCAACCTGATGGTGGAAAATCCACCGAAGGATATTGTGATAAAATTTGATATTTTTAATGGCGTTCTTAATTTATATATATATATATATATATATATCAGATTTTTAATAATTAAATTCTGGTTTAATTATTTTCTTTTCATCAAAATAACACGAAATTCTGATTATATTATGATTAAAAATTATAAAAAAAGGAATTTCGACAAATGTGTATTGAGATGACGAAGAATAGGACTCCCAATTAATGGACTAATTTATTAATTTTACAAATTAAATTGCAAAGAAAGTTGTTATCTTTCACAAAAAAGTCTTTTATTTTTTATGAAAAATTGATAAATTATTCACTTTGTATTGAAAAATAAAAATGCATTTTTTACACTATATATATATATATATATATATATATATATATAATGCATAACTGTTTAATTTTATTCTGAAAATAAAATTATTTTAATTTTAAATTATTTTAAAATATTAAAAAATAAATTTGTGAGATATTATTATTTATTCCACATATTTATGATATTTCCCATTTCTTACGATTATTAATTCTTCATTCTAAAATGTTTATATTTTCCTTGTCTTTTGTTTACAAATACAACTTGTATATCGGCATCTTATTCTTTTTGAAGCTCACTGAAACAGCTGCGCGTTTTATTTTTATATTCTGAAAATTTTAGGTAATTAAAAAGATTATATTTTTTCTGTGAATTTCAGTTATAATTAACAAAATTATTCAAAGGAAAGAGAAAAATAAAGAATATGACAAATTTTGTGTGGAATATTCGATTATATATTTTTTTATAAAAAGCCGCATGAAATAATTATTAGGAAATAAAAAATAAAAATCTTTAAAATGTTTTCTTAAGGAAAAAATCTGTCGTGATAGTTATTTGAATTATCTCAAGTTTCTGCCTAATATTTCTTTAACATTTTTCAATTATTTTAGCGAAATATTTTTAATATTATTCTTATTTTTATTTTGCTATTTATCAAAATATTAACATTATTATATGTTTTTTTTAATTTTTTAATCCTTCCTGGTTCTTTTAACTATTGAAATATTAACAAGATTTACCTGTCACAGATTTATAAACTTTTTCTTGTATAATTAATTTATTGATGATCACCTTTAAAAATAACAAAATGTAGAAATTTTAAAGTATTCTAATAAAATTAAAGCTACACAGTCCCTATTTCTAAGACCTTGATTTTTTCTGAAGGTTCTTTGAGCCAATCATTGTCAAAACGATATTGAATCTTAACATATTCTTCATACTAGGAATGGCTGTTTTGATATAGGGCTTACTAATCACGTTTGGCTTTACTGACTTAACACCATCTTTAGAGAAGCTAAAAACGTTGTTATAAATATAATAAATTTCATATATATTATAATGTCTTTTCTGGAATTTTCAAACTGAAAATTTTTCTTCATACGGATAAAATAATGGCTCCTAATATATCATTACTTTATTGTCCAAAATTAGGCATCAGTGTTTTGAAATGACAAAACGAGTTTTAGTCAGCCAAAACTCTAATCTTTAGTATTGAAACATCAAAGAGTTCTTGAGAAGAAAACAATAAACAAGGTATTATGGAAATTTAGTTCAGAATTTGGAATATGTCATCTGGTTTTTAAATTGTAGATTGTATTTGGAATATTTTTTTACAATACGCAAGTAAAAAGAGGACAATCGTAAGGTAATTCTAGTCAGCAGTTCACAGACGTTATCAATTATGGGACCCCTTTACAAGCCATACGATATTAAGGAACCCCCAAAGCTGCGGGACTTATCTGCAAAAATTAAAATAACGTGTGGGTGATAAAATGATATCATATGACTGGTACGAATTATTGTGGTTTTGCCAAGCTGCGTCAACAATGAGTTCATCATAGAATTTTTTTAAAATAAAATTACATAGTAGTGAGGGGCGAGTTGATTATTGTTAAAATTATCCAATCGAATAAACTGGCTTTTAGTGAAAAAGTTATTTTAATTGTATGCAATTTCCATCTTTCTGTCATGGGTCCGTTGACCACAGTTTGAGAACCATTGTTCTAGTCTTCTGCTAGAGTATATTCACATTAACATTCTACACTGCTTATAATGCTATTTTCAGCAAATTGAAAAATGGGTTAACTAAAATTTTGCATTAATACGATTATTTGAAATTATTTCTCTTAAAATTAACTAATGAGACACTACAAAAATTAATTGCCGAAGAATTCTAATGTAAAGATGAATTGGAACACAACGCAATGTTCAATGGAGATTCTAAGATAGGATAAGTTTTACTTATTCCTTATTTCAGAGGGAATCATAGTGCTACCACAAAATCAAAGAATTCCTTCAATTTCTGATAATAATAGATTTTAAAATACTGGGAAGTTATTTTAAAATTTATTAGGAGAGAATTTCTCGTTAAAAAGTTTTGATTAAATCCCTTTAATTGTTTAATGTTCAAAGAAATCCTTTTCCACTTTTTTCCACTACTTGTATGGCTTCCCACCATATTTTGATAATTCCCTTTCAATGTTTAAGTTGAAATGATTATATTTTAATATTCTTCAAATGAATACAAAAAAGCAAAGAAACAAAAATGCCAAACGAATACACCTCTGATACCAGTAGAAAAAGAGTAGTAAAACACATATATTAACAACAATTCTGTTTCGCAGATTGCAACTATAACTGGATTCAAAATAAAAACCGTTGATGTTTTTATCAAGAATTATAAGAACGGAGAACTCATCGAACGTCAACGTAATGGATGTGAAAGGAATCGCAATTTAAACGATGGGGAATTTGAGATTACCTTGGAAAGAAAATTTTTTATTTCTAAAATTACTATCAATCGATAAATGAACGCTTTCAAAAAAGTCATCATGAGAGCTCACCCGATTCCTCATCGAAGAAAGGCGGATAACATAAGAGCAGTGAGTTATAGTTATTCGAACACGTTTCTAGACATCATTCAAAATATTGTTTTTGAAGGAAATATGATTCAATTCATCGAGGAGAACTAGACAAAGTGAAGTGTTTTAAGGTTATCAAGCAGTTCCTTTTGTTTCAAGTTCGAGATCCAGAAATATTTTGGTTGGTTGTGTAATGGATAGCAATGGAATAACTCACTATCGGGCACAAACTCAGCCAGGCAACACTTCATATTTTGGAACATTTTTACAAGAATATATTTCCATTTTGATTAAGAGTTAAATGTTTAACATTGTTTGGGTAATGGACAATGTTCCTTTTCACAGATCTCAATCTAAAGCTGAGGAAATCCAACGAGCAGAATATCAGTCGATGTTCTTGTTACCTTATTCACTACTTCTTATACCGATTGAGAACCTTTTTTCTCAATGGAAGCTAAATGTTCGATCTCTAAACTAATAATAGTGAAGATAAGTAATTGGGGTCGATAAATGATGTATCTTCGAATATTACTCCCATCTTCGGATGGGTGACTTCATTTCCAGATGCCGAAACGGTGATTTTTCAAAATTGAATTGAATAATTAATAATTAATTCAAAATTAAATTGTAAATTGGCAAAATGTGGTAAGAAACCCTATAATTAGTTGTTGTAAAAAATCAGTTTTTAATAATATAATTACTTTATTGATTTATTAATATTAATTACTTATATTATTTAATTATGAAAATTTAAAATATTTTTTCTTAAATACATTTAGTAATACTCGATTCGTGAAAGGAAACATTTATAACCATCGGAAAGGTGTATATGCAAAACTCGTATTCTTCAAACAAATATTTTATAATTTATTTTATATTAATGCATTTTTATTCAAGCAAAAAATAATATAAAATATAATATATTAGAATAATAATTAAAAGCTTTTCTGTTCTTCTGTTATTTCATGTAAAAAGGAATCAAAGCTTTCAAGCAATCTTCAAACAATTCAATACAAATTAATGTTTTATAATGTTGTTTTAGAAATATTTTTTCTACTCATTGACAAATACTGAAAGATCAAATATAATATAAAATAAGTATTAAAAGATATTTTTTCTCTTCCAGCACTTAAAAAAATTATATATAATTTTTCAGAACAAAATTGTTTCACATTGGTAATAAAATATAAAATTATTCGTATTTCCAAATATAAAATCAGGAGTCGCACCAAATAGCTCATTGAATGGAAGCAACAGAAGAATGAATTAAATCATTAATTATTGTTTATTTTAAACTGTTGGATATCCGGTTGAATAAAAAAGTAAACAATTTTTTTGGAGAAATATTTCAATTCTTTTTTTATTATAATAATGTGAACTTTAGTAAAAGGAAAAACAATCTTATTTTTAGTTGATTTAATCTTCCAAAAATACAATATAATAATTCAATCATTCGAAAAGACACAAACTTAGAAAACCTATCTCAAATTGGAAGAATGCTCAAATAGTGAAGTGAGTACACTGTAAAGGTAGCGGTGGACTGACACCCTTCTTTTAGATAAACTACAAATTAGGAAAAAAAGTTTAAATTGGATTTGATATAAGAATGTTAATGAATACGTATGACTAGAATGAATATATAACAATATTAACATTTATTATTTTCTTTTTTGATTTCATTATTTTTATTTAATGAAAGATAAATAATTAACCGACAGTTTATATAATAGGAATTGAATCTCATAATTTGAAAAATTAATTTTATAAAATTTCAAAATAATCTAAAATTTTTAATAGTTTATGCATATATTTTTATTTATCGAAATTCCATGTCATTTATTTACATATTTAATTAAAATTCATATTAAAATATCTTTATACAAGAAAGTGTATTTGTGACAATATGGCCGTGAAAAAAACTTAAAAATCTAGAAAACTTTAAAAATTTTTGATTCATTTAATGGTATGGCAGCACAGAAAAAAATTCATTGTTTAGGTGTGAAGAACAGTTGATCATAGTAAAATTTGTGCGTGACAAACAAACAAACAAACAAGCAAACATTTCGATTAAATTTATAATGTAATAATTAAATATTATAGTGATCCGATTATCGACAAAATACGTCGATCAAAAATAACTGAATATAAAAAAAACAATAATTAAAAAATGTGTTTATTTAAATAATACAATTTAATGTAAATTTTCGATTGAATAAAAAAATGGGGACTTAAATTTTTCTGACTGATTGCTTTTAACTGCGATTGCACTAATACCCAATTTTCTTCTACAATTTGAATGTACTTTGAGAAAGCGATCCACAACTCGCGGAATCGACCGGGCGTACCACATTTCCCGCCGCCTCTTATATTTCTGCGGCGCCCCAGAGAGTTCCGAGACCGCATCAATACAGCATCCGGGTCGCGTGTTGACGAGTCAACGGGATCATGCGCCACTTCGAGTGATATTATGGGACGGGAGATGCAGTACGGGAAGTCGCGGTGGGCCGGACCGATGACTGTCGGGGCGGCAACCGGTTCCAATCAGATCCGATTGAGGCCCAGTTAACATTGAACCGATCGACACTTCCCGCACAAGAAACGAGTTCTGGCCTTCACAGCCCGATCCGGAGGCCTGCACCATAAAAATATAATAAATACACATAATAAAATAATAAAAATATATAATTTTATATAATGTCTACTGTCAAATTATAAGTGAGTGGTACTCACAAAAATTAGAGGGTGACCGACAAACCAACAAACAAACAAATATTTTGGGTAAATATATAAATAATAAATATTTATTTTTATTTTGAAATTATTGAATTTGTTTCAAACCCTTTCCAGAGAAGCTTATCGACAAATTAAAACAGCAGGTAATAATATCAAATTGGTTTTTATAATTTTTTTTATGTATTGGTCTATAAATACAATAGCTTGTTGAATATCATTTGTTGAATTTCCAAAACATATCTACGTCGGTCTCTGGTATATAAGGATTAAAAATATCTTTGAATACCTGCGGGATAATTTCTATTGTCACACAATGCACGAAAATATGAGACGATGTATGTGTAAAGCGGAAAATTGATCAAACAAGGACGATAAAACTCTATTAACATTGTTTAATTACAATTTCCTGGATCAAATTGTGGTTGACATTGCTCATATGGATAAAGTTAAGTCCAAAAAAAAATATTTGGTCGTCGTAATATATCGATTTAGTTAACTGTGGAGGTTAAACACAATTTCAGGACTGGTAGATCTCAATATATTTAAGTACATTACTTACAGTAGGATCTCTAAAAATAAGGAAATCGTCAAGTCTTCTGATAAACAGGAAAGACAAATTCAGAACGTAATTTTGAGTCACAGTTTGAGTAAGTTACCGATTAAACAACATTTTAGATCACCATACTAGTAGCAATTAAAAAGATTTGGTAGAATGAGTAATTCCAAAAGTATAAGATATGATTATGAGTTTACTAAAAGAAAAATGTTAAGAAAAAAATCTATATGAATTATTACCACGGATTGAATTTAACTTTAATGCAGCCACAAAAGACTCAACTAACAATTAACATCCATTCAGCATTTAGTAGCAGATCTTATTAAATGTATGTGCGAATTCCTTAGGATTTTATTTTCGGTTTTACACTATATTTATGATCATATTAAACAATATATTATTTTTATTTTAGTATAGTTGTTTTCTTTCCTTTTTTCCAGTCCATATAGGGGGGGGTCTTTCTTTAAGGGACTGCCTCCTATAATGTTATATTCAGAAAAGAAAACATAAGTTCTTATATAATTTATTTATTATATGATTATATTAAGAAAATCAAATTTAATTTTTAAATTTCCAAATGCCTTTTTTTAGATGGAAGAACAAATAAGCTGATTTTATACTTTTAAGAACATTAAGACAAGTATCAGTTGAATTTTAATTACTATCACAATTAGAGTCATTACTACTCTCAGAAAGTCTCACCTTTTGACATCTTACTAATTGGTATCATTATTTCTATCATGATTATTCGAATAATTTTTTCAAAATCTTTGTAAAATATTTAATTTTTAAAAATATTAATTAAAAATAATAATTTAAACTATTTCTTAATAAAAACCCAAAATAATAAAAAATGTTATCAAATTATTGAAACTGAATTGAATTTCAATTTTATTAAAAATATTAAACTTAATTTTAATTGTTAATTTTAAAAATCACTCATCAAATTATTATTTTCATTATTTTAGAATAGTCAATGACTTTAAATATAAAAATACCAGTTTCCATCAGGGTTGGAGAATCACAATTCTAGGTTAAACATATTTAAATCAACATACAGCATCCATACATTCACACATTCAAACAATTTAAAATATTCCTCAAAATATGGATATCAGTTTAGGCTTTCTAATTTAATAAAAGAAATAAATACTTTTATAATAATTATTTTTTAATTTATTTTTATCAAGAAATTTATAAATTCTATTATCGAATATTATTTTTATTTTTTAAAAGCTCTTGATAATATAATATTTTACATACTCATTTCCTAACACAATATATATCACAGTATAATTTATTTGTTTCTTATCTGATATAAAAAAGATATTCACTGAGGTCTTCTCTTTATTTTATAAAGAAATGGACAATAAAAATTATGATTTTTTTCTCAACCTCTCAGTTATTTGGTAACAGTTAAAAAGTTCACTAGAAACATATTGATGAGGTAGTGATAATTGAATAAATTCTTCAAAATCCGATCTGGTTGAAGAAGGCAGTAAAGTGGTTAACATTTTTTGTTTTAAACAAAACTAAATTAAATATTTTCAAATGTATAAAACTGTAAATGAATTATGAAGTTTGTATTATTATTGTGAAGGATATTGGAATAATGTTTGAATGATGTTGAGTGACGGTTGAACGAGTTTTATAATATGTTTGTGACTAGTTAGTTGTTGAAGCATGACATCTCTCCACTGACAATCAAAGTCAATTATTGTTGAATTTAAAAATATCTTTTACTAATTTTATAATAAATTAATTATTTAATAATTAATAAAATATACAATTGTTTTAATCACTGCTAATTTTGGCAAATTTTTGAAGATTCAGTAGAAACAACAAGTCATGTCACACACGATGATTACTGATCTTTTTAGTCTCAATAAATCTTGTGTGATATATTAATATTCTTTATAAATATATATTCTTTATAAATATATATTTTATGTGGCACGGGACGCTGCTAGAGTCTGCTACGGAACGACGTCTGTAGGGAACGTCGTTTTTCAAGGGTCAGATTAGGCGTCCCATAGTTTCCATGAAGTCGCTTTACTCTCCCTATAGACTCTGTCACAAAAAACCAGTCCCATGGTGTAGCGACTTCAGCACTCGATGGCTCGACGTAATCGAGAATTCATATAGTGTGGGCTGCGATTGACGACTGCGGCAACTGAGTCGTTGGATCTGGTAGGAGATAGATCATACAAAGATCTGATGTATACAGCCTTCTCGAGCCCACGTGGTGTTGTGAATTTTCGTTCTGACGAAGTTTCATTCGTTTTTCCTTCTTCATTTAATAAATGTCAATGATAAAACGTAACAAATAATAATACAAATTGGATGAGGAAAGATTTATTCAGAATTAATTCTGTCAATTTTTTGATGCATTTTAGATTTTTAGTTATCATGATTTTTTGTTC
>MQRK01127980.1:0-13669 GCA_001938485.1 Girardia tigrina
TGAAGACAGATACCAAGATCTAAGTATCAAACATTTTAACATACTCCGTTTATACTTGGGTTCGCAAAAGCTTTTAGGATTTTTAAAAAAAAATTTGTAGCCCATTTCTTTTCCTCCAAACTTTATATTTAAATTTATATATTTCCTTCTTTTCTAGTAAAGGTTTTTGTTACTTTTATTCATTGTTTTATTTATTATTATTATTATAGTGTTATTATGTATCATTTTTAAAAGAAAAACATTTTTTAATACAAAAAAATCATGAAATTATTTTTTCTAAAATTTTAATTTACAAAAAATTTAATTATAATTTAAATTTTTGTATATGAAACTTTATTAATAAATCAAAAATCTTGCTGTGAAAATAATAATAATTATTATTATTATTATTATATTTATTATTATTAGTAATATTATTATTTTTTATTATATTCATTTCTGAAAAAAAATATATTTTTTTTTATTTAATTAGATAAAATGGCCTATGAAAAATCCTTTTTAATTTATTAAATATAAATTTCAGAATTAAAATTAATTCTAATTAATATTATATATTACTCAAAAAAAATTAATAATCTACTAATGACAACAGAGACACTCTAAACAATGTCTTCTTAAGAAAAGACAAATAAAAGAACACTTAGAAGAATGAGATCCGAAATTCTCATAGCAAAACTCGAAAATCGACGAAAAAAAGAACGTTTGATAAATTAATAGTAAATTATTAGCAGAAAAACCTTAGAGTAGAGTATATTATTGCTTATTGACTAGTTCATTTATGTATATATATTTATATATATTTCTAATATCATAAACTCGACCTCATTAGAGAAGCTTGTTTGGCTCCATATGACAAATGATGCTTAACTGGCTGTTTACTAAACGATACATATGTAACATTCATTATAAAAATTGGTTTCAGGGCTAGTCCAGCGGCCCTCATTTACTGACAGTGAACCAGCATGCGACTCTCTACAGTCATTGTTTCTTTGTATACGCTTCAATAGTTATGGTCGTTATAAATATCCATCGGTGATGCATTAGTCTTCTTTCAGCTGCCCGAGTTGTGCTTCAATGATCAAGCAATCATCATGTCTACAAAGCTGGCGATAATATTTATTTGCACCGAGAAAACCTTTACTCATTTCTCCGTTCCTCATTTCTGTCTTCAATACTTTCCTACAGAAATGTTAAATCGAATAGTAAATTTTATTTTCCCTTCATTTTCTTCATTCCAATAATTAATATATAAACAAAAGATAACGTAATGAAAATTGGATACAATTATACTTTATATTTTTTTCAAATGTTTTCCAAATCAAAATTTATTAAAGTTAAATTAATAATTAATTAATTTTTTAATTCAACAATAACAAATGTTTCATACTTAGATTTATAAAAATGATAACCTACTTGGATTTATGTCTGTTCTGTCAATTGGTCGATTTACCCAATTCATCTATTATTAATTAAATATTTTAATTAATTTATAATGTTTTATTATTATTACTTTTTAAATTCGTATAGTTCTAAGAGTTTGGGAAAAAAACATTAATTAGGATAGATTATACTGTTACTTCAAGAAGATTTTAAGATACATTAATTTTGAAGTAATATATTTAAACAATTTTTATAATATTAGTTATGGACGCTAGGAAGCTAGAGATATTGAACTGCTGTTCGACAAGCATTCTTTTATAATAGGAATCAAATTCATCTTATTGTTGATTAACCTATTCGTTTTTTTGTAGGATCGATTTTGGTGTATTTATCCCAAATACGTTAGAGAAAAATTAGAATCAAAATGAGTCAGAAGAAGGTTTATTAAAGTAATATTATATTTACGGCGACTATTTATACGACAAATCAATCATTCATAGAAGTCGGCTGACAATATCGTCGATTGAGAATGGTCGTTTCACTTCGCTCTCCAACACTCCGTACAGGCCTGATTACGCACCGTCCGATTAAACAGGGCAACAAAAAAATGTTTCATTTCATTTTTTAGTGTTTTTATACAATTTTGGCGTGCTGATTCTAGCGGTAACAATTATTTTTATGTGACTACAGCGGTTTGGATGAAAAAGTCATTTTTTGAAGAATTCATTTTTATGGCTCCGCTAACCATTATTTTGTTATATCTTTAACCATTTTCATATTAATATTGAGTTTGTTATTTGTTTGTAGATAAAAATGTCATCTAGACACTGTAAATTATCATCTGACTGTTTTTGCTGTTTGTGGATATTATTTTGGCCCCACTCAAATCAAATAAATAGATATCTAGGGACACGTGATAATCACACTTGGTTTTAAATAATGCTATGTTAATGTTATGTTTTTGAAATCCACAAATAAATATTTCTAATATTAAAAATTTTCTTTTTCAAAGTTCAATGTTTATATTTTATTCTAAATGTATCCTAATCGATCTTCAGTGTCTAATGATAATTTTGACGGGAAATTCTTAACAAATATCAACAACAAAAAATCCCTAAAATAATAGCAATAATAATTGTGACTCGATGTTATTTATTCGGAATTGCAATTTTTAAAAGATGAAAATATTCATGAACGAACCGCTCCAAGCTCAAAACCATGTTAAGCAAGTTCTCAGATACCAAAAGAAGATTTAGAGGATGTAGTCTCAAATTTCTTTGTCCAACAGCCACCGAAATTTTTCGAAAAAGCCCTCCTGAACCTTGTTGTGTGCTGGAAAGATGTGTTAATTTAGATGGAAATTTCTTTGATAAATGATATCTTCTTAAATTGCTTGTTATAGAAAATGAACAATTAAAAAAAATTCTTCATTTTTCTTTTTAGATATTTTACAAAATTAATTCGTTATATTAAAATTTATATAAAATATAATTCAATTGTTCTTTTATATTATACATCTTTAATATGTGAAAAACATTTTTATTATTTATATTTAAAAATAACAATTTTCTTCTAAGCCAAGTTAAATTATTAAAATTTTAATATATTAAAATTATTAATTTCATTAAAAATTAAATATTACATTTAAAAAATATGTTAACTCTTTTTACTTTAAAATTAAATTAAATTATTTAATTTAAAATAGCCCCCTTATGCACGCTACTTTGCTAAGAATTATAAAACTTGAGCTTGAAGTGCTAGCAATTGTTTCAATGAGTTCAACTGGTTCTTCTTCAATTGATTGCTTTGACCTTTTCGAAAAAGCATCGATTTTGCAATACTTAGATGTACGCTTTTTCATTTGAAAATTCCTCAAACCCAAAGAATTTTAATTAATAGTAAATTAAAACACCGCTTTCAATTACTATTTTTATTATTAAACAATTTCAAAATTAATAATTAAATCCAAAATTAAATGCTATAAAAATATGAATTTTATGACAAAAGAAAAAAATTTAGTAATGTACACGTAGACTAAAAACATATTTTTTGGAAGTCTCTAGGGAGGGGCACGCCCCCTACCCCCCCCCCTTATGCACGCTACTGATCTGGATAGAAGAGATTCAATCCGATTTTACATACAATATGCAAAATATAAAACAGCAAACAATTTAAAAAAAAGTTTTCAAGCAACTCAGTTTTATGTTCAGAACACATACAACAAAAATTAACTAATAGATGCTAATTTATTTGATAAAAATGCAGATAAACGTAAATGTTCATAAATCCCAAAACTCTTAATTATTAAACAGTCCAAACAGTTTAAACGTTACAACTTCATCGCAAATGTCATCTTCAAGATCACTTTTATTATCGTCACTGCAGGGCCTTTTTTAAGAAATTTGAAATGGTCATGTGCCAAAATTAGGTAACTTTTAATCTCGGATGAAAATAGTTATTTTTCATTGTTTTTTAAAATACATTTTCCTACTCCAAACAGTTTTTTTATCAAGTGTTCTCAGATTTAAATGAAGAAAATACACGAGTCCCCCGACCCATACAATTTTACAAACAGTCCAATACGAGTTATATTATATTACACTTCAACATATATTACTTTTAAAAAAGAACTGGCAAAAAAATCACTTTCTGAATAAGTATCAAGGTTGGGTTTCTTTTTTGTCTTTCTTTCTCACAAAAGAATTCTACCGCAGCACTGTGAGGATCAAACTTGTAAGTTCCCTTTTAATTCATTCATGCAAGAGTTGGCTGTCTCAGCTGAGGTTCTCGTGCGATGGGCTAAAACATCCAAGTTGTAAAAAGAATCAAGCCTCTCAGCAAGCATGCTGTGAGGAGTGAGTGTTAGTGAAGCCGATATTACTTTCAAAAGTACACGACTGTTGCGCTGTAGGAAGTATTTCAACATCAATTATGGTAAAGCATTTATTGGCCATTGTTCACCACAGTCATTTTCAAAGCGCTAGATTTCTTCTAAAAACAAATGTCATGTTATTTTGACTCCTACATTAATAAATGTTTTGAGTTCTGCTGTTTGCAAAAGATTTAACATGTCTTGGACTACTTCTTGTTTAACATCAAACAGCTCTCCAAGATAATTCTGTACTGAATATACAATTTGAGGCTCACTGCATCCTGATTTCCTGTAGTTGGTAGATTCGTGTTAACAGCTCTTAAAATGAGTCTCTGTTTCCTGGGGCTGTAGTGCCGAATTTCTATTGCTTATTATCTCTGGTAGAATCAGGTCGTCACTCTGTAGCTGCTTTTGCAAATCACGAAATATTTTAAAAATAGAAACTATGAGACTGTTAAACTAAACTTGATGCGATTCACATGTCCATGTCTTAAAATATCTCCGTGCTGTTGCTCTCACTTTTTTCAATTCGCCTTTCACTTCTAAAAACTTTAAAACTTCCTTGCAGTCGTAAAATGTATGAAGAATGACCGTTAAAAGGTTGACTATATACTCAGTAAATTGAACTTCGTAACGAGCACGGAAATGATTCGCCGTTGGTTGAAATTGATGTATGAGTCCCGCTATCTTTTTAGACGTCCTGAAGAAGGTAGTTAGAAGCTTGGCATTTTTAATCCAGATACGCAGCTCCGAAACGCCTTCTTCAATGCTTATAAAAACTGTGTCAATTCTGTGAGCAGCACACCAGAATATCAATAGATCCCGGTGCAACCAGTTCTTCATAAGCTTCCCAAACTCCCTTGTTGTGTTTGTATTAGCTCTTTCGTTTTCTCTAGTAACACTAATCAGCTTGGAAGTTGGTGCACTTAGTCTTAAGCGCATGCTGTGTGGCTTACTGCAGTTCAAGGGCTCCAATATGTTGAGGTTCGTTGAAGGCTTTGAATACGTTTTTTACTTCATGCTCTCTGTTACTATTCTCGTAGAGACTTTCTTATAATCCATCATTTTCAGATTGACGCAGCTATCAACTTGCGCTGCGTAAGCAACAAAATCCTGTTTCTCACGAGGGAATTCCTTCTAAACTTCTCAGCAACGATGAGTAGCATTTCTTGATAAGAGTTTGGGTCTCTCTAATATAATATCGAGGAAATTCCTACAACGGTTGAAATTCGTCCAATGGAGAATTCATTTCTATTGTATATGCCAACTCCACAACATTAAAAAATTATCTAAAAATTCAAGATCTAAATTAACAAATTAATAAAAATCCAAAACTACATTAAAAATTAATAAAATAAAAATTCAAAATTAAATTAAAATTCATAAAAGTCAAGATTCATAAAAAACATAAAAATTCAAACATAAAGAATTTGTTTTACTATATAAATTAAAAAATTAACAAGAAGCACAAATTCAAATTACAAAACCAATCTGTTTAGTGGTGGAATATGGAGGATCAATTTGATACTACATTGTTTATAAATAAACGTTTATCGAAAATTCTCGTTCTCATTAAATACCACAGACAAAAGAATGTCAACACGGAGCAATCAAATAAATCGACTGTTACGTCGATTAAAATTACATCCGAAACGAATCAGGTTGAACATCAACTTTTATAGTGTAATTGGTTGTACGATTTAGGTGCCTGTCATGCGGTCGCTAACGAACGCGTCAAACTTGATCAAGTCAACAGTATTGCGGACGCGGTTACACACAACAAACCGTCCCGATATAACTTCATTTTCGAGAAGACTGTTAATAATTTTGGATCTGTGTACTTGAGTTAAATACCTTGAGGGCAAGCTGTTAGCAGAAAGAGTACTTATCAGACTGTCATTATAAACGTCCACGGCGAAGAAGATAGGAAACTCCACAACTTCCGCACGGTACTTTTGCTAACATTTCAGCCAATGGTGATGAGAGGAATGAATTTTCCACTGCAATTCTCAATCTACATGTCGCATTGCTACCTTTTGGAAGATTGAGTCAAGGTGATCTGTGACAGCTTTCACTTTTACAATTGTATCTGCACTACAGCCATAAGCCAAGTAAACAGTGCAAGTGTGAGCAAACATACAAGCTACATTCGCAAACTTTTCACACGCTCTACATTTTACATAATGTGTTTTACGCTCCCCTTCAGCAGGTGCGAACATAAATACTTCCAAGCAGTCCCTACTATTTTCTACTTACCTTTTTACATTCACTTTTCTGTAATTGTACCATTCCATAGTATTGTGAAAAGTTCTGATAATGGATTCTTCTGTTACGAAGGGGCCAATGTATATATTGGTGGTTCAGTCTTCTGCTAGAACAGTGAAGTTTAAGTCTTCTGTTGTTGCAAAAGCATCAAGTTATGATCACAAAAAATAGAAAGGTAGTTTCAAAAATCGATTTTAAAAAATTGCCCCCAGTCTATTACTTTAGCCTTGGACTGGGGGTGGGACATTTTTGGTCACTGGGGGCAAATGCCCAGTCAATATGTTAAAAAAAGGCCCTGTGTCACTGTTGTGCTTAATACAGACCACATTTTGGTCTTCAATACTGCTAATGACGTCATTGTGTTCATAAATTGCATCCTCTTGAGAACCATCTATGACATCAATATATTCACCATATTTCAAAAAGGATTTGATAATCATCGCACAGGGACGTCATTCCAGGATGTTTTAACCCATAAGGAGACAATTTAGATGTCAGGTTTCATTGGGTTCCACCTTTGCTTTACGTCTACTCATCTGACATTATCCAACCATTTTATTTTACTATTTAATAGTTAAACTATTTTACTATTTAAACTAATTTACTATTTAATAATTAAATAGTTACTATTTGAGTTTAAAAAACTTTTTGATATTCAATTTGAAATTTAAAAATTATCTACAGTAGATTCTATTTTTATGCGGATTTTTTATGTGGTTTTGAAATAGTGCGGTTTTTAAAAAATATTATGTAAGAAAAGGCTTCCAGTTCTTTGGATGGCTAACAAGAAAATGTGGGTAACTACCACAATTTTCAGAGTGGTTTAATCCATATTTTATTCCATAAGTTAAGAAATATTTGCTAGATAAAAGTCTCGAGTTTAAAGTGATTTTGCTTATCGATAACGCACCAGGTCATCCGCATATTGAACATCCCAATGTCGCGATAGTCTTTCTTCCACCAAATACAACTAGCATTTTCAACCATTGGATCAGGGCATCATCTGCAGTTTTAAAAAACATAATATAAAGTGGACATTTCAGCACATTTTAGACGAGATAGAGAATGAAGAGATGACAGTTATGGATGTCTGGAAAAAATTTTCGATTTTGAATTGCATAAATAATCCTGATTCAGCTATTAAAGCTATAAAACGACAGACTTTAAATGCTTGCTCGAAAAATATTTGGCGAGAATGCAGTAAAGGGAAAAGCCTACCACAAGAAATATCAACAGCAGAAATTATATCTTTTTTTCAATTGAAATTATTACACATTTTATGTGATTTTATTGCATTATATCATATTTATGCGGTCCTTAGAAATTTGAAACCTATGGTTTTAGTATGGAATAAGTACCCCTTTTCGTGTTTTTATTGCATTATTTTGGATTTATGCGGTTCTTTGAAATGTTGGAACGTATATATGGTTTTACTATAGAATTAATATCCTTTTTTATGCGGTTCTTGCGGGACGTATCTACCGCATAAAAAAGAATCTACTGTGTTGAATTTAAAAATAGAAAAATAGAATTCGATTAATAATCGAAACGAATTCGTATCTCAAGAAAATTGCCCTTTACGGAAAAGCAAATTGCAGTAACTTTATCTGCTCGGAATGTGCAACGTTTTCCACCATCCGGCGATCCGAATTAGAATAGCATCTCTACTATCACCACAGCGACTTCAATCGACTCAAATTCGTTTATTGTGACTCAAATTTCGATTTCCGAACACATCGAATCTCAGTTCGACAAAAATCACCGCTCGACGAACATTTTCAACTTGTGTAACGTCTTCATAGAAGTGAACGCCAAAAATTGAATTTAATCGATTGTCACAACAACAAACTCGTTTTTCCGATATACCACATGCAATTCGCCGACGAATTTCAACTGATCGATCACATCGAGTCGAGTTTTACGACGATTTACCGCTGCATATTCAACATTTGTCGCATGAAAAGCACCATCATCGATTCTCACTTCAGTAAATCCGATATTATTGCCGGTTTTTGCGCCGGCCACGCTCTATTAACAGACACTCGAAAAGACAATTTGGCAAAAGGCTGTCGAGGGGGGCACATTCCTATTTGGCTGAATGCACCCGAGCTCAGTCTCCGGAATTCAGATTTAACAATGATTGTCATACACAGATAAATTTACAAATTTTACATCCAGAATTATAGACCTACTGCGCATTGCATTTTCATGACTACACAAACATATTTTAAACATATTTTAATTTGACAATTATATTAAAAATCAAATTAGTATGAAAATTCGTGTGGTTTCTTGGTTTTTCATCATGAATTTGTAATATAAATACTCATCAGTTGAAGACCTGGTTCTGGATGATTAAAGAAGTTTATTTATCACAGAATTCATGGAATTATAACTTTTAAGGAAATGAGATATTTAAAGTAATATGTCCAACTCACAATCTATAAGAAGAAAACGAACAATCAATTTACCAGGATTATATTTTCTAAATATAATAACTTCTGTAATTGTCAACTTAACACATGCGCAGATGTAAGACTTATTTCTTGTTTTTGCAACGCGGCATAAATATGAAGTTGCCACCAAATATTTACTTCGTTTATCTGGTACTTGTATAAAACTGTATTTTTTCTATTGCCGATAAAAAAGAAAGTTATGCTTATGCGAAATATTTTAAATTGTATGAATGTGTGAATGTATGAATTCTGTATCTTGACTCGAGTATGTTGAACTTAGAATGGTGATTCTCCCACCCAGATGGAAATTTGTATTTTTTGTATTTACAGTGATTGACTATTCGAACATAATTAAAATAATAATAACGAAATGATAATAATAATTTAATAAGTTTACATTTTTACAATTAACAATTATTGGGGTGAACCAAAAGTCTTTTCGTATTTTCTACGTCTTTTTGTTCAATTGTTTCTTATTACCAAATAAAGATATTTTATATACATGTGTTATATTTTTTTAAAGCTCTTGAAATGCTCTATCACAATATATATTAAAACTTCTAATTAGTCGTTAATATAATTTTTATGGTCTTTTAGAAAAATCATGGAAAATTTTGAAATTCGTGTTCTTTTACGACATTACTGGAAACGGGGCTTAAACGCAACTGCAGCAACAAAGAAGAGATGCGAGTTGAAGGCGATAATGTGGTCTCATTTCTTACTGCACCAAATTGGTTCAAAAGGTTCAACGAAGGCTACATTGACCTCGGAGACAATGCACGTTCAGGCCGACCATCACTGTAGATTCCGGAGCAATTCGTGAAGCCGTCGAGACAAATCCGTCAATAAGTACTCACAGATTGTCCGCCGAACTCAATATTTCTCAAACATCCATTGTACGACACCTTCACGCTCTTGGCAAGGTCAATAGACGATGTCGAGAAGTTCCTCATGAATTGACTCAAATTCAAGCCGAAAAGCTTTTTGAAACTTGTCAAAAATTGCTTGAAAATCCGAGCGATGACCGTTTCATCCGTCGAATTGTAACTTGCAATGAAAAGTTGGTTTACTTCAGTAATCCAGACCAAAAAAAATCAATGGTTGGACCCCGGAAAAATGGCGAAACCGGTAGCGAAACGAGATCGTTTCTCAAGGAAGGCATTTTTGTGTATTTGGTGGATTTTCGAAGGTCTGATTCACTTCGAGCTGGTTCTAAATGGTCGTACCATTGATGCTGACCTTTTCTGCACCCAACTTGATCGAATGTATGCGGCACTTGGCGAGAAATACCCCGCTATGATCAATAGAAAGCGAGTTCTTCTACAACAGGGCAATGCAAAACCGCACACCGCCAAACAAACAAAGGAAAAATCAAAAATCTCGACGCCTTTGAACTTCTTCCACACCCAGCGTATAGTCCGGATCTTGCGCCATCCGACTATCACCTTTTCCGCTCTATGGCACACTTTCTTCTTTCAATAATCGGGCCGAGGTTGAAAACGGGTGTCACCAGTTCTTCGCTTCTAAGAACAAGGATTAGTACCGCAGCGGGATCGCACAACTTGCCCATAAATGGGTTCAAGCTATAGATTCAAATGATCTTTACTTTGAAACTTAAATGTTTTTTATTTGTTGTAAAAGTATGTTTAAATTTTTAATAAAAAATATGAAAAGACTTTTGGTTCACCTTAATAAAATCAAGTTTAATATTTTTTAAAAAAGAAAAATACTTAAATAGATTGGGATAAAACTAATAACATTTAAATTAATTTTTCACAATTTGTTAACATTTTTATTATTTTGAGTTTTTATAAAACAAATAGTTAAAATTATTAATTTTAATTAATATTTTTAGAAATCGATTAGTTTTAAAAGACTTAGAACAATTGTTCGAATTATCGTCTAAATAGAAGTATAAAAACCAATTAGAGCGATGTCAAACGGTGAACGATCTTCCGAGAGCTGTGATGACTAATTGTAATAATAATAAATATCAAATAATAATTGTCTCAATGTTCTTAACATTGCTAATCTACTTTTCCATTTTTTCCGTCATTCTAACAATGATTCCTATGGATCATCTTGAAAATACTTTTTGTATTTCCTCTACCTCAATCAAACCAAATATTGATGGATTGGTATCTACAAAAGAAGTTTAAGACTCTTATTCTTTTAATAAATATACTTTTATTTAATTAGAAAAGTTTTTTAATATTTTCAAGTATGAGATCAGTTAAACTAAACTGATAAAATATATTAAAATTTATGTGCGACCTCGAAAGTTCAAAAAGGTTATAGAACTATTATAAAAAGGTTTTTGAAAATGAACCAAGAATTAATGTTACAAAGTCAGGTTTTAATATGTTTTAAATTGAAATTGGTTACTAGAATTTCAGAGGTCGTTTGATAAGTATCTCCAGTAATCGTTTAAGACTAAAATAGTTTCATAGTTTTGTATTTGAAGATGATATTTCAAAAAATACTCAAATTTAAAAACCTTGGAAATTATTTATTGTATATGATGAAATTATTCATATCAATTTGTGTGGAAATAGAAAAGGTATGTTAGCTGAGCAGGGCCAGCAATAGACTTATTGCTGTTATAAATAAAATTTCCGGTCACACTAGTAATAAACAGGGATGCGGAGTCGGAGTTTAAGGATTTTTGGGGAAGTCGGAGTCGGGCAATTTTAGTCAGACTCCGCAGCTCTGGTAATAAAACGAAAGTCTGCTTATTTAGACAACATAAAATTAAATACTACTAGTACAATTATACACAATTACCAAACACGGATTTATCAATTATTTATTTATAAATATAATATAACAGTTATAAAATTTGTAACTTCAAAACTTTACTTCAAAGATGATTATAACAATGTATAATAGCAAAAATACGTCTTAAATCTTCTTAACCTATTTCTCTTTTGATTTAATTTTCTGGAGGTAAAACGTCAAACCATTATAACTGACTTTGGGTCAAAGGGGATCTTAAATAATTTTTATCTATTAGCTTTTACGAGAGAAAAACTTCTTACCCCAATGGCAACGATAAATGGTATCGTAAAAAATATATTAACCCTTTCATGACGGTTTTTTTCTTGGCAGTACGAATATTTTTTTAGTGTTTATAAACGTTTGCTAGTCAATAGTATCTAATATATTAGAAAAGTACAAATAAATCATCAAAACCTATACAATTCTTCGTCCACAACAAATAAAAATAAGTGGATTTAATTCAGAGAAGACATCTAGATCATTTGTGTAATTTAATGGTAAATTTATGTACCGATATTCTCGAAAGGGTTAAAGTACATATATGTTAGATGTTACATAAAATTACACAATTAAGTCGTTTGCCAAAATACATTTGAAAATTAAAACAAAGAAATGATTTTAACAATATTTAATTAATTGAAAATAAATAAATACATATTTGAATGACAATAAATTTGAATAACAATTTATTGATAATCATATTCTTTCTAACAAAAATTTTTGGTTGTGTAGTACATATTTTAAAACTGCATTCGGATAATCTGTTGGTTTTAACAAACTTGAAATGAATATTAATTCTTCGAACAGTTGAACACTGTCCTTTCTATCTTGATCGGTCAGAGTAACTTCTAAATCCTAAATCTTAAAATGTTTTAAAATTTCTTCCTTTTCCAAGTACTTAATTTTGAAATAGAATATAAGAATCCAAATATGTGATTTTATTATTTTTTTAATATTTTTTTGTATTATTTTTTCCTACTTGATTTATGTTGCGTCGATTGAGAACGTTATTCTATTATTCTATCCATTGCTCAAAGTGGTATATTAATACAGATGCCGAAGCTATCCATACTCTTTTTTGATCAAATTGAATAAATCAAGGATCATTATCAATTTAACCCATTACCTACCGGTGATCTCATATGAGATCACTTAAAAATAGGGTATATTGCGATTGAACGGGATATAGGGTTCTTGCAACTGTATCATCCCAGCGATCTCATATGAGATCACCCAATATCTCGCTTATTTCTATTTAAAATGTTATTTTGATCATTCCAGTGTGTTTCTAAAGCTGTTTTATGTTAGAAAACAAAGTTCCAAAAAAAATTTTTAATTTAAAGAATTATGGGAGGTAATGGGTTAAATAATGATTGTCTCAAATCTAAATTTATTCAAATGTTTAATTTCCAAAGTAGAATAGTCAAGTTTAAAAGATATGTTAGACCCCCATAGACTCTCACTTTTGCCTTGGAGTGGAGAGGAGCCATTGACATCTTCGCCAGTACGTTACAATAGGCTCTACTTCCTTATTTGAACTAATATTCGGTATTTTAAAACGTTCAATAAAATAATGAATACATCAAAAAATTAAACAAAATGTACAATATAAAAATAATAATTTCATTAAAAAAACATTTTCCTCAAAAATGAAACTCATAAAGTCATTAGAAAAAAAAACAATTATAATTATTTTCAATAATAATAATAATAAAATAAAAATTTCATCACATTAATAAATAAATAATTAAATCGAAATTTTATGTGAAAAAAATTTTTCTTAATTCAAATTATATTTTTTTCTACAATTATCAACAAAAAATATTTTTTTTATTTAATTAATTTTTAATTATACATATTTTTATGTTATTTTTTTTGAAAATAATGTCTTGAAAATCCATTTCTAAAATTTACATTT
>MQRK01128006.1:0-12085 GCA_001938485.1 Girardia tigrina
TGGACTTGAAAAAGATTATTTCAATTTCAAATTTACTCGCTAATTCTTTTATATTTATCGATTCGAATGCTTTTCCCCTATGCATGTGTATTTCCTGAGGAGGACCGTATTTCCAAATCTATTTGCCTAGTAAAACTTTCCTTGTGGTTACATCATCTTGGTGAACCACTGCGCTTAAACAAATATATCTACTAAAATGATCAATAATGGCTGGTATGTATTGATATCTATTTCTATTTCGTGGAAAGGACCCGCAGAAATCTATATATATATATATATATATATATATATATCTTTTGGAATAGTTCTTCAGCTAACTGTTTTAATAGTGTTTCTTTAGTTTTGATAGTTTGTGATTTACTCTTTTGACAATTTATACAACTTTGAACCATCTGCTTTGTAATTTCTTTCAAAATGTAAAAGAGCTAATTGAATAAATTAAAGTTCAGTGAGCTCTTTTAATGTGAATAAATAAAAATATAAAAAAAATTTTAAATTAACGGTAAAAACAAAGATTATTTAAACAACTCTGATTTAATTTTATTAATTAAATTTAATTAAATTTCATCGAACTATTTAAAAGTTATATTATAAGTTCGGCAATTACTTTTGGGAGAGACAACATACTTTACAACATACGATACATCATACCAAACATTCATCATAGTTATATTTTACTCGTTTTATCTGTATATTGTGTGTTGTATATTTAACATGGTAAAAGTTTGTTACTTGGTTATTTGTTATTGCACATTTTTTTATCGCGTATGAACTTTATATCGAAAACAAAAAAATATTATGTTTAATAAAGCTTCTTGGAAACAGATTCACCCGGAAATTTACATTCAGCTGATTCTCTTTTAGACTCTGGAAGATACAATGATAGTGGTGTTTCATCCTCAGTGATGATATTTGTTAGGAGCTTTTTTGAGTTCATAAAATTTTCGAATTTAAAATCTAATCAATTTAATAATTCTAATTTAATAATTGAAATTTAATAATGGTAATTTAATTGGTAATTTAATAATTGAAAATATAATTTTATTTTATGTAAAAAAAGGATAATTTAAAGTTGTTAAATAAACGAAAATTGCGATTTTATTTTCAAAACGTTATTTTACCAAATCTAAAAATAATTTTTAAACGATTATGAAAACGAAATGAAAATGTTATTTTATAGAATGGGGAAATGTAATTGAGAAACGGTTAAATTTAAATGTATAATAAAATGGAAATTTAATAAAGATGCAACAAAATCTTTTTGACAAAATTTTAATAAAATAAATCTTTAATGTTAACGAAAAATATTTAAATTTAAAATCTTAGTAGATGAAATAACAATATCTATATTTATATCTATTTTTATTTATAATGGTTTGTGTAAGAAGAAAGTGTGAAAGTTCCTCGAAAATATTTGTTTAAAAACTTAAATTGTTATAGAAATAAATTTTATTGTCATGAGTTTAACTTTTGAATCCGAACCCAATAATATTCGAGAAATTGTCTCCAGGCTCATCAAAGAGGCGAAGATTTGCTGAGCAGCATTCCAACCTGTTTTGCCATATCTCCATGTTGAGGAAGCATGGAACGAATCTGGATACCTATTTCCGAATTCCAAAATCACTCAAAATGGTTTTCACGCTTCCTTTACTCACATTCAATATCTCCGACAGCTTCTTTGCGGTAATTAGTCGCTCCTCCTTCACAATCCTGGCACACCCCGTTTTCTATTCGCTAGAAATTTTTCATGGGCGCCCACACTTTTCATCATCAAATACTGATACTCGCCCATGTCTAAACTGACTAATCCAATGGTAGATGGTTGTGCGTGAAGGGCAAATATTCCCATAAGTTTTCATCAACTGAGTTAAAATTTTTTCATTCTTCTCACCTCGTAAAATGAAGAATTTTATTAAACTGCGATATTCTACTGGATGTAGCATGACTCGGTTGAATTTTGAAATGACGCTCTGCAAAACAAATAAAGAATAATTCAATAAAACAAAAAATATACCAATAACCTATCATTATTTATGCAAGTCATGATAGCAAAAATAATTATTAAAAATATTCTATCATAGGTAGTCCGAGTTATATTGGATACACCACTTAGGTACCTCATCAGGGTTTTTCAAACAGCCACCAATCATTTTTGCAGTTCACCTTCTGATCCTGAACAAAGTTCTTCTCGTCTGAGAATAATCAGATCATCCCTGAATACTCTGGATGTTTGCGCTTGTTCAGGTGTTTGGATCTGGTCAAGCGGTTCATGTTGGTTCTTTCTGACATGAACTGTCTTCTCCGTATCACGTTTGATTTTTAAAGGAGTTTCACTCATTAACCAGCAGCCCTCTGACCAGTGCCATCATCTACTTCCCAAGGCTCTCTACTATGGCTGCTTGGACTCGACTTATAAAATCTGGAATCCTGATACTGTCAGAACTTTGACTATGTAGTTTCCTTTTGGAAGCTTCCGCAACTTCACCCTTTGCAGATCCTATTTCTCTCTGAACTTTGAAAAGAAATGATTGGATGACTTTCAAGAACACAGCAGTTTCTAAATTGGTGTGTGTTGTAGTCTAGGAGACAATAACTTCTATTATGTCTACCTTCGACAGAAAAACTATGTGACTATAACACACAGGAAAGTTTGGCGTCTATATTATATGTTCTCAAATAGCTACCACACCCTATATGTTACAGGACCTATTAGCTGCAGAATTTATATATGTCTGTAATAAACAGAATACAATAAATTTGTATAAATTTCTGCACTATGTTATTTAATTTTTGAAAGCATCTGAAAATTGGCTAGCAATAATGAATAAAAATAAAGGAAACTGATACATTTATTTTTATTTGTTTATAGTTTTTTGCTTTAACAGTTGCCTGATTTTGTGCTTGAAATTCAAGCGTTATTAGTCTTATAAGCTGCTACCAAATAGTGCTGCTTTTTGTACGTATTAGCTGACACTTATGTACGGGATTTTACAATATTTTTAATATATTTATTTACATGTTATTTTTATGGAAAGATAATTCTCATGAAATTACTATTTATTTTGAAGGACGCATGTAAATTAATTAAATAGGATGTATTTGTGAAGCACCAAATAAGTTATGGATTTTTTACAGTAGAAAAATTTCATTTACACGATGATTTTTAACAACGAGATTATCTTTCACAGTAAATACGAACTATTTCATAATTGGCAGTCAACGTTATAAAAGTTCAAATTATATCAACACTATTTGAAGTTAACCCCTTAAATACAGAGTTATAAAATTTATAAAAACATTTCTATAATTGTTAATAAATTATTTCCTTTAAATTTGAATGTTCTAAATTCATTTCATAAAAAAATTGAAATCGTCAATTCACAAATATCGAATTTCAAAAATTCCAAGTGTATTAATTCCGTGATGTACTTTGAAGTTAATGATATCATATTGTAGAAAAATCAAATTCCCCAGGCAATTACGTCCCAAACTGTCAATAGATATGATTGGCGCATTGTAAAAATATTCAAGGAATTCGGGACACATGACTCGTCACACAATAACAATTAATAATTAACAACATAATTCGCTGAGGAATGCAAGTTTAATAGATGCCACTAACCCAGTTATAAATAGACATCTAATCAAAACTTTAAATTACATTGCATTTTATTCAAAATAACATTTATGGAATTTGACATTACAAAACGTTAACCACATTCTTTTTAATTTAATTATTTGTCATAAAGTTATTTACACCATTATTGCTTCACTCCATCTGACATTTCAGTTTTGTTTTAATACATCACTGAAGATTACAGTTAATGAATGTGTAGTTTGAAATGTATATATATTTTTTTAAAATCATAATTTATTTGTGATTGAAAAATTATTAAAATAATATTGTAATTTATTTGAAAGTAATTTTACAGTACACATATCAAAATAAGGATTTAATTATAATTTGTACCCTTTTATTTGACCTTGAGCGAACATTTAAACAAATTTCCTTCAAAATTATATTATGAATGAAAAATGAAACTGAAAATTATTAAAAGATATATTTTATAATGTTTTTGATGATATTTGTATAAATAGAATATTAACTATGTCTAAAAAAATATACAGGAGGACTCAATAGGTACGCCATCACCAATTTCTGCGAAAATCGAAAGTTTTAAATATAATGATGATAATAATATCAAATCAAAATTTTTTAGAGTCCCTCCATATAGAAACTACTCAAGGTTGTATTACGCAAATGATAAAATCAATTAAGCATAATAAAATGTTTCATTTTTTCGTAATTTATTGAATAAATTGTTTGCGATTTGTTTTTTAAAAATAAGTTTTTTACTACAATGATTTTTAAAAAAAATTGACTATAACAAGTTTATGTATTATTTTTAGATCGCAAAATTAGTCCAAAACAATTATGGGTGCAAATTGAACCTTAGTCATTACATATTATTAAATAATGTCCGAATATCAAAAACATTAAAAATATTCATTTGCTATTTGAATATGAGAGACAATTTCAAAATTTCAAAAAAATTGATAAGCGAATATTGCTCAAATGTTTAATTTTACTTATACATATAAAACTTAATCAAACTATCCAGTAAGTCTGGCTAATTATAACCATATGTGCTACAGGAACAATAGTTTTCTTGGAAATTTCTTTACATGAAAAGTTTACATGATAAATCATTTAAAAATAAGGATAAAGAAAATATATCGAAAAAGTACATTCTTCATGAAGAGACAATATGAAAGAACTTCCAATTTTATGATTTACATATCAAAAAATTTCGAATGTGGCATAAAAACAAACTTAACTATTTAAACAAAAAAGGAAGAACATCGTAATTTTGAATTTTGTAAAAAAAACCTTGGAAAATAAATAAATTATTTGAAATAAAAATATTTAATCAATCAAATAGTTTTTGTCTCAACAAATTTAATAATAAAGTTTATAATTATTTCTTAAAGATACTGTTTTAATTTTATAAAATAAAACAGTTTTCTAAACAATACCAATTTTTCATTAAAATTAAAAAAATATTTCTTAATATTATAAAAAAAATAATAATATGTCGAACAGTAAATAACATTCATTAATTAAAAATCATTTTCAAGGACTAAAATTATTTAATTAAATGAAAAACCTGTTTTATTAATTATTTGATTTGACGTACAATCCTCCTTGATACTGATTGGATAATGAGGACAAAATCTGCACCAATGGCTACTCGAAGGGTGGTATAAATAGCAGACCAAAGACCGAGAAACTTATCAAACATTTATCATCTTTTTTCTTTCTCATTAATTGAATTACAAAATGAATAAAATGCTTTTAATTACAATTGTTCTTGGTGTAATTCTTTACATCTCGAGTATGATCAAAGGTTATTTATTGTTATTTATAACTTTATTTAAGTTGTCATTTGATTAGGATTTTCACCGAATTTCAAAGATCGTCGAATGGTGGACACGGTATGTCCAAAGAACATGTCATCAGTTCATAGTGACCGTAAGAAATCATTTAATAATAGATTTTTATTATTTTTTTAGATTTTTTTTATTTCATTTTTGTAAATAAAAAGTAGTTGTTTTAAGTCTTTTATTAATTTTAGCTTTCGGAATTTATATGTGCTCGGTAAAGACCGCTTTCGAATGTCTTGAGGCTTGTGTTCAGGATCAATGTACCATTTGGTCTTTCTCTAATCCCGTATGGCCTTTTGATACAGAACAACAAGAAAGATTTTTTTGCCGGTGTATTCCTATGGTAGCAGTATGTTTCTTTACAAGAATACCTAAGGACAGGCGTTGAAGAAATTCGAAATTTTATCACTATGATCTTCATCATTAAATTTGTCTTCAAGCTTAATTCAGGGAGACATGATGCTCGACCTCATTTTAAGCTTATTTTTTTCATTTTAAAACTGCCTTCAATTCTATGTAAAATGTATCAAGATAATAAATATTTGTTTTATGTTAAGTGTTCGTTCTTATTGTCTTCAAAATTTTAAACCTTAACATTTGTATGTGGTCTTATTAACGTTTAATTTTTTCTAATTAAAGAACTCAAAAAATAGTTTTATAAGATTTATTATTATTAATGATATTATTGAGAATTTATAAAAACCGAAAGAAAAATAAGATAAATATTTGTTAAATTGTATTACATAATTTCATAAATATTATAAGTATTATATTTATTTTAATATTGCATTTACTATTTTTATTTTTTGAAAAAAAATTAAGAATATTAAAAATGGTTGCTGTTCGAAATAAAATATGTCTGAAACAGAAACATTCATATTTAATTGAAAAAATGAAAAAAAATAATAACAATCTTAACAAAAAGATCATTTATATTTTATTAAATATCAAAAAGAAAATTCAAATTTAATTTTATATAAATAAATAATTCAAATATTTGTCTACTTTAAGATGGTCTATATCTATGACATGATTCTTTAGACAAATAATAACATTTTATACGAAAAAGAATATGATTTTTTCCGTTTTTCACTTTCTCAAAACAGGAAAAATATGTCTAAAAATAAGAATATATTATTTATTAAAAAAAGTGCAAGGAGGCTGATGTAACACATGATTAACTTTTATTATTCTGAAATAAATAATTAATAAATCATAAAAAGGATAATAAATGACATTTTAATTAAATAAAACATCTTAAATGTCAGGCCGTCAGGTTTCACAAGGGATTTGTTTCTCAATGACATTTAACCATTATTCAACAACGTGGTTATTAGTACATTATATTTCATACATTCTCCACGTTTAATGCCGATTAAAATATAATAAATAAATAAATAATAACAAGTGGAATTTAGATATTTATAACATGAATAAAACTTTCAAAACGTTGCCATGAATTTATGAAAGGTCTAATGGCGAGTCAATGTTACCAGTTCGTGATGGTTTGGATAAAATCTAAACTGTTGATGGACCTGTATGGCTTTTAAATATCTTTTTCATGTTTAAAAAGATGTTAAATCAATAATTAATTAATTTCAATTGTTTTAAAAAAATTAAAAAATATCATTGCTAAATTTTCTGAGGTTTAAAATCTTAGATTGGATTTATTACTAATTTATTGAAAGGATGTGATTGGAAAGGTCTATCTACCAAGACACTCCTTGAGCTTACAACTCAAATATGGCAATTTGATTAACTAAAAAAATATTTTAAGTGTTAAACCATCTAAAATAGAATATGTTATACATATGAACCAGTTACATGACAATGATACCTTATGCACTTATAAAAACATTCGAAATAACATTTAATCGTCATTTAATTGCATATTTAAATTAAAATCTATATATTAATATTAGTGTATCCTTAAATATATCTATATTTACTGCGTACTTCTTCTGTCCTTTCTTGTCGAAAAATTTTATTTTACTTTAATAAATTTATATGTTTAAAAAAGGTTATGGTTGAAGGCTTTTGATTGTTGAGGTAACATTCCGAAGATACAACATCATCATCTTCTATTTTTTCCTTTCATTAAAAAAGAATTATTGTTTCCCAAGAAAATCGCTAAAAGAAAAAGTGATACAAATTATTTTTAATTTTGAATTCTTTGGAAAATGATATTGTCAAATATAAATTTTGATGGCTAACATCGAGGCCATCGAATGTTTATTAATGCGTTGAAGGAAATTAATCAAAGCGTATTTTATCATAATAATCTCGTCAAAAATGCAGTCCATTAGTATTAAAGTAACTTAAATAATATAAATAAATAAAAATTCGAATCAAAATATTAAAATAACTTATAAATAGGTTTTATGATCGTCCATTGATAGAACAAACTTTAAACATTTAAAACCATATTTACATCATATTTATTTTTAAATATTTATATTAATTATATTATAGGGTGTGGTGTAATTTTATATGGATTTATTAAATTATTAATAAATCCGTTTGTTTATATTAATAGTTGCTGTAATGTTAGTTTATTTTAAAATATATTTCTATTCAGGTCTTCTTCATAGGGTTTTTCGATCTATTTTCCAAAACCTGCAATCAATTTTCCAACGGATGTTACGTAACCATCTTTTTTAAATTTTAATGCCATCATTTTTCCAATTTTTGCAATCAATTTTCCAATGATAAAATTTTTATCAATAAAAATTAATAAAATCAATAAAATTACATAAAATCAAAATTGTTTAAAAACGTTTTTGATTTTTTTATTCATGAAATTCAGAATTGTTTCTCTAAATGGAAAAACTATGTTGTCCACATTTGTGCTGGAAACGAAGAAGAATTGAAAAGGTTGATTGAAGGAGGATTTGGGGTAATTACTGCATCTGATTGTGATGGGTATTTTAGACAAATGCTTCGATATGCCATTAAAGCGGAAAAGAGAAACAATTCTTGAATAAAATTTGTTTCTTGAATACATATTGTTGAGAAACAAATATATATAATTTGTGTTGTTATTTCTGATGTTATTGATTTATTTAATTTTATTGATGTTAGAGATGTTATTGATATAATGGAATTTGATATTAATTTTGTAGTTACTTCTATTATAATTTTTCATGTATAAAAATCAAAAAACGTTTTTAAACAATTTTGATTTTATGTAATGTTATTGATTTATTAATTTTTATTGATTAAAATTATATCATTGGAAAATTGATTGCAAAGATTGGAAAAATGATTACAAGTATTGGAAAATAGATCGAAAAACCCTATATTAAAAATTAACATTCTGATATAAAAAAATGTTGTTTTATTTTATTAAAATATATATATTAATTTATATTACTATACATTTCTTTAATGATTTAGAAAAAATAATTTTTGTTGTTTTAGAACACACTCATCATATGTCACAGCAAGAATTGTTGAATTCATTATATTTATAATATCGCGGAGTCTTCAGATAAATAGTTTAAAAGAGAATGATAATTCTTGAAACTTAAACATTAAATTTTATTTGTTAAGAAGTACCGGAGTTTTCTGAGAAGATGCACATGGGCATTTATTTGTATTTATACTTTTGTTTCCGATCAGCCTCATCAAAATTAAAAATAACATTTTAAGAAGGCTATGAACTGTTTTTATATTTTTTTATAAACATTTTCCGATTATACGCCCGTGTGCGTTTATTTGCAAGAAAGCTTAATTCATTGGTACCTCAATTTTTCGATTATACGCCATAGATGCTTTCTCAATAAACTCCGATAATTCTTGGAAAACAAGTTTTAAAATTTTTTGTATATAATAAATGCATTAGAGATAAAGATGTTGCATTGTTGTCGATGGATTACACTTGTTTAATTTAGCATTTCTAATTCAAGATATCTATGGAAATAAGTTATATAATTATATTATATTATATTCCCATTGCCGAAAATAGTTTCAAGGAAATATATTCTAGACAATAAGTAAATGACAATTTCAACAACGGTTATAATTAGAACACTGGCGACTAATAAAAATAGGTGGTAAACTGTTATTTACATTTTGGGGGCGACTTAGTTACAAATTAGAAAAAAGAGGAATAATTTGTCTTTATTTTATGACTTTGTTAAAATGTCGGAAAATCGAAGATAGTTTTTATCTTATATGTTATATCTAATTTTTAGATGCAAATATTGAACAGACAAGATGTTTAGAACAATTAAAACGAAAACAAAAGTTAAATAATTACTCAAAATATATAGTGTACCATCTATAAAACTTAAAATAAAACCATAACATATCAAGATAACTCATGCGTTTAAAAATATTTTAAGCAATTAATGAAAAATTGTTCACAGAAACATTTAAAAGCAATGTACCTTTTACAAATCGATTTCACAAAAATGAAAAAAAGATGAAAACATGCGTTTTAAGACGCTTTGCATCAATAAGAGAGAGCAGCATCAAGAACTTATGTTACAAATGGAAAGTGAGAGATTTTGAGAAGGAGATCATTTAGCCTAAGAAAATAAAAATTAGAAATTAAAAAGGAAGTTTAATAAAGATTTTTTCACAATGAACGAAGAATCGAATAATCCCATTTATATATCATTCAAATTTAAGATATAATCATAAAATTACTTTTGTATATATTAGGTTTTCCGACATATATTTCCGAGCCCGTATTGGAATCAAACTCAAGATTATGAGTATTTAATTTCAAAATTTTATTTCAATATATATTTCTATTTTTAAACAAATTTCCGAGGAACATTATTTTCTATTCACAAACGTAATTAGTATAACGTAACGTAAATATAAATATTTTTATTTAAAAACTACTCTCTCAAAATTTTCAAATTTAAATTATAACTTTCAAAAATTTTCGTGAGCACAAAATCCTAACATTGTCTGTCTTTCTTGAAATTTATGAACCTTTCCATATTATGTAATATGCGTGTACTATTTTTATCCTTGAACCTTTAACTTCTCTCACGCACCTGTTCTATGATTTCTTATGGGCCCTGAAATCAATCCTTTCTTTTTATCCTTATTTCCTTATTTACCCAGACAAAATCCCGATCTTAAATATTCTTAGTGTCTTTTTTCTAGGTTGTTTTTATCTTTTATCATTTGTCTGATATTTTCAATTTTCTTATTGCTGAACCATTGTTGTCGATATATTTTCCTGGCAAAATCCATATATACTTGGCTGAAACATATCGTTTTCTGTTTTGTTGAATTTTTTTTCGATGAGAATTAAAATAATAATAAAATTGTGAATTGTGCAATTTTTTATGAAGATTCAAGCAAAATCTCTACCGAATGAAATCAGCAGTTGAAATGACTTTCTCTAAATATTTATGTGAATGAATTTTATGCAATTTTATTTTTTTGTTGTAAAAATTAGTTGATATGTTGGTGATAATAAAATGACTTAATAAAATATAAAACGAAATGTAAAAGAATTGAAGATTCTTTTATAAATATTTATTTACTTTATTACAATAATTATAAAAGTATTTTAAAAACAAAACCTAAATATTATAAGTTGATTTTTGGTTTTGGATAATACGAGAAGATTATTCTCTTACTGGAATTATTTTAAAAAAAATATAATTAGGTAAGATATAAGTTATATGTTTTCTCTTTTTATGATCGTACCAGTTTTATGATCGTTCCAACTTTTGACACTAATTTGGCGATACAGAGTTCTGTTCTTTCTTTGTTGAAATTTATTCACGACTTTTATATTCTTCGGTGGATTAAATTATCTTCGTGTGAGATAATTTACGCAGACTCTAGACAAAACAAAATTCTTCTTTCTTGAACTTGAAAATATAATTAAGGTGACCATTCTTTAAAATCTTGTTCTTTTATAGTCTTCTTTTAAATATAATTTGCCTTTATTTATCTTTTAAAATATAATGCTTTCTTTTTCGTGATAAACATTCTTTCATTTGATTTATTTTGTTTATCTTTTTATTAAATTTTAATTCCATTATTTATATATAATTTATATTTAATATGATGAATAGATAAATAATTTCTTCTTATATCTATTAATTAAAACAAAAAATGTATTTTTAAATACTTTTATTATTTATACTCAACAAACGTCTGGGGGCAATAAAATTTATGTCTCCATAAATAAATCAAAAAAAGTAAAATACATGTGAAAGAATAAGAATTACATAAAACAAGGGAAGAAAAGATGAGATTAATCATATATGAATAAACCAATAAAATAAATAAAAAATGAGTTAAATCAGATAACTGAATACTATTAAAGAAATGTTATTCTCATTCATCATCTTCTGTCAGATCGAACGCCAACTCGCTGAACGGGTCAGCACTCTTGGTTCGTCCTTAATGAGAATCTGAGGGGCGAGAACCACAGCAGATCCGTGTTCCGTGGAGTACGACGAAACGGTTTGTCGATATCTACCTTTTGAAGAGAAGGTGGGGTGGCGTGAGGACAACCTTTCTGCTGTCGATGGAATATATTATAGTAGGGGGAAAATGGGCATTCGGCCTACACCCCCCCCCTAGCCGTAACCATGGCAACGGTATGGGTTATCGTGGTTACCATGGCAACCGACCCGATTACCATAGCAACGGTCGCGGT
>MQRK01128012.1:0-12335 GCA_001938485.1 Girardia tigrina
AATTAAATACAAAATTAATATATAAAATAGTTTATTTTTATAATTTTAATAGTTTTAAATTAAAAAAAACAGTTTAATAAAAAAATATTGGGTTGTTGGGAAAGTAATTTCTTTTTTTGTGTGAAAATGAATGACGATCTTCGTATAATGAATAAATATTTTATTAAATTATATATTGGCCATTCTAATCCAACACCTTTTGCCATCTTTCTGGTAGTAGTATGATTGGCATTCATGAAATTTTTGGTCTTTGCTGACAAAAAACTGATCCAGGTGATTTTTGACGTCTTCATTTAAGGTAAAGGTTTTACCGTTCAAAAGATTTTGCAGTGACCGGAACAAATAATAATCCGAAGGCGCCAGATCTGGGAAATATGGTTGGTGTGGCAGTGTATTTTATTCAAGCTATAAAAGCTTTTAGCGATTGACCAAACTTGTATGAAGTCTTGCATTATCTTGGTGGAACACTACACCTTTTCTGTTGAAGTGCATCATTTAGTTTGTCTAGTTGATGACAGTTGACTTCCGAATTAATTGTTGTATTATTCGGTAAAAGCTAAAAAACGATTCATTTAAAATCCCACCAAACAGCATCACTTTTTTATAGATATTGGCTTTCGAAATGCTTTGAGCTGGTTCATCAATTCTGCTCCATGATCTCTTGCGTTTGAAATTATTTTATACAACCCATTTTTCGTCCCTACTAACGATGTGCTTCGAAAATGGATCATGTTCGTGACGTTTGAGGAGCGAATCATAGACGTCAACACGACAACACAAATTTCTCTCCGCGAGGACATGGGGGAACCCATATATCGAGCTTCGAGGTTAAACCCAGGCCTTTCAGGTGGTAATAATAAAAAATTCGACAAATTTAACCTCTCAGCGATCTCACTGGTTTGCATCAACTAACAGTCTCGTCCGTAATTCTCTCTTGGACAGCTTTTAAGCAACTCGTTTCGTCGATAATTATCACATTTAATTCTCGTATTATCATCACTATCATCATCACATGATTCATCATCATCTTCAACCTCGCAATTTTTAACTCTTTTCAAACTACATCTAATTTTCTCTTTCGTATTTGTACAACGGTTTCTGTGAATGCTGACAACACGCTCATTATGAATCGTGTCATCCGGTTCATCATCTGACGCCTCTTTTGTTTAATCATTTTCAACTCCTTTTGTCTTAAAGGATCATCACTTTATATATAACACAAAAACGCCATTTGTTTAAATATTTATTTCTCAATACATGTTTTCCAGTTTGGCATCTTAAGTTGACTAATTGAAAATTTCAAATTCGGGAGCCGACCAATCTAAAACAAAACAATCAACATAGCAATAAGTGAAATTAAAATTGTAAAAAATCCGACAAAGAATGGACTGTATTAATATTTCTCATTATGAGCTACAACACGGAGAAAATCTAAAATTTGTATGCCAGTGATTTCATTATGTCAAGTCTGTATAACTGTTTTTAGTCTCTCTGTACAATCCACATATTTTTTTCCTTTCTGGTTGCTGTCCACTAACAAATTGTTCACTTTTTAGTTCGTTTAGTGCCTGTTAATTTTCTATTGCAGTGATAAACCACCAAATATCGGGATGATTACCGTATAGTTGGTAAAGAAAGCCACGATGTCATGCCCAAAAAACATTCCTTCCAAAACTCTTCCATGGCAGTTTCACATCTTGATCTCGAAAATGAAGACCGTTATCCTTTTCGTAATTTCAGACAAATTTATTTTAAACAGATTTATTTTAATCGACTTTAATTTTAGACAAATTTCTTGTTAGATTAATTAATTGTTTAGACCAGTGTCGGGCAACCTTTTTCGAGTTATGGTGCCCTAAACTTAAAAAGTAATTCAGGATCACCGAATTTCCTTCATTTACTAGTACACATTTTAATTATGAACTAGTTGACCTTATTCAGTTGTAGTTCTTTTAGATAAATTGTAAGTTGTGATGTACATCATTATTTAAAAATTGTTGAAATTGAATAAAATATAATTATAATTCTGTATATCACAATGAATAATTATAATTGACAATGATGGTTCATCGATTTCATTAAACGGCACACATACAGAGTGATCCATTATGCCAGTGTATCAAGTCGTCTATGATCGGTTGCGATGAGTCACGATGCCGTCATCAATCGATATGGCCAGACTCTGTCTTTCAACTGGATGATGCTGCAGCGATTCTCCATGGACGCAGTCGGGGTTCATATGCTCTTACGATAACAAATGCCACTGTTAATTGTCTGTCAACAATTCGTTAGGAAGAATCTATTAATTATTTCTCTCAGTTTCTTCACGAAATTTCTTATTTCCATTTTTGTCGAGAATGAATTCTCTAAAAATATTTGTCTTAAAATATTCCAATTAGGAATAAATTTTAAATCTCAAATTCGAATTTCTAGCAATGAAATTAATAATTATTTGTTAAATACAACTAATTTTTTAAAATATATTTCTCACTTTTAATTATCTCTGTTTAAATTTTTAAGATACGAAGACTTTTATTAACTAAACATCTTAGGAAGGTCTCTAGGTCTATAGCTGAACCATTTTTATACATTTTTGCTTACGAAAAATTTGAAAAAATTATTTGAAAAATTACCAGTAACTTATTGATCTTTTTTCATTATTTTTTATCTATTATGAAAATTAATACTCGAAATCCTGAAATCTTTTCCTTGATAACGGTCACATTCCTGTCATAGCCATAGATGGATTTTACTGTACTTTGTACTTTCAGTCGAAGAATCTCTATTATTTAAATGCAAAAAGGACAATAAATCTATCAAATGTAGAAAATATCGCTATTTATACATTATACTTCCTTTCATATTGAAATATTTAGAAGATTTGTATTTTAAATCCCTCTTTATTCAAAGTTAGTATAAACAAGTTTATTACATTTAGAGGTACGTGGTGCTGTCCAGAAATACCCGGACTAAGTACTAAAGGAAACCAACACAAATGATACTTTTTAATATACTATCAACTGAAAGAGACCATTCTCGGCAAATTATCTCAAAATTATGTTCATACATTCGCGTGATTTGTCTGCTCTCGTTATTGTCAATTAACAACGTTATGCCGTTCGGATAGCGTAACTGATATGCCAAAAGCAACAAGAACTTTTCAACTTGAATAAATCGATAAAGTCACCCAAAAACAAATAATTTTTGGAATATCACCATCTTTCTTAAATAACTCCTACAAATTGTAACATTGTTCGTGGATATTTCCATAAACTGTAACTGGCGATTCTACAATTCGCTCACTTCTATCCTCAATTAAAATCTCTTTGGCTTTCGAACATAAACAAATTTAAATCTTTGTAAAAATGATAATCACTATAGTGCATAACAACTAAATTTATTTATAACACGAAAATTTCGACATGTTGCTAATCCACCAAATATTTTCCAAAACTTTTTAGAACATTCTGAATTTCAAATCGAATCTTAGAGGTTATTGATCTAACTACACATTTTCCATTTTTTAAAAACATTAAATTAAACCATTAAAAGAGATGGTGTACAAACTTTTAAAAGCTTCTCTTTTTGATGAGTTCAAATTGTTTATCGTTCTTTTAATAAGTTGAGTGCCAAGATAAAATTTTTAATATATTGAGAAGTATCATATTTTTTTTAAATCCAATGCTATTTTCAATCTGCAGGAGCATATTAATCACGTGACAATATAAAATGCATGGAGAGAGCTGTGGAAAAACGTTCCGTTATATGTAAACTTGTCGGCGGGCATAACGACAGCCATATCGCTCAAACTGTGTTCCATTATATACAACACTCGACATGATTTTAAATATGCTTTAAACAATATTTAAATGTGGAATTTTGATGGCTATTTTTAAACATTTGACTGTTCTTCATAAAGTTCTGAACGGACTTTACTTTATGTACAGATCAATTGTCCTCTTGGAATAAAATCGTTACCAAAATTAAATTATAAAATTAGTAATATAGACGTTGATAACATAAATATATATAATTCTTTGAAGGAAATCTACATTGAATGATTTTGTAAGACAGTAATCCATTTGGCATAACTATTAACCAAACTGTCACACCACCACCTTTGTTTTGCCTCTTCTGGTTGAGTGATGATTTTTCCAATTGTCAGGACCTTCTAATGTGAACTTTTTTGGTTTTGTCAAAACAGGTAACAACTTGGTAATTTCAATTCTTCTTTATGCGTTTTTGTAAAAAATATCTTTTTTTCAACATTTTTTTACTTCATACTCTTTAGCGAAGCATCTTCTAATGGTTCTGGAAGAAATATTAAGACTACATCCAATCTTTATTTTGCTTTAATCAACTCTTTGAATATCATTTTCAACATGGAAACTGCTCTTTTTATCACCAATTTCTCTTCCTTGCAAAATATATTTCCTATTTGCTAGAAATTCGTTGAAGGAATTAAAATGATGGCCAGGATCACTAGCATAGTTTTGAAATTCTACCTTGAATTGCTGATGTTGGGTATTTTCTGAAACATCATCCATAGAAAATGTCCCTGTTCCTAGAAAAATCGGAACACTCGCGTGAGATGGAACAAAAATTTCATATCATCTTTCCAGCCTGATGTTTCGAGAATTACTTCTGTTTCGTTATCAAACTTTATTTTCAGATTCTCGTACTCCTTCAACAGTTAAGATACAAATGGATATTCGATGTTTGACGATTGTGTTTTACTTAGAAGAGAACTTTAGAAATTCCTTGAGTAATAGTTTTTGCCCTGCCATCAATCAATCCCAGTTACATCCAATTTGATTTCTCTTCTTTCATTTTTAAGGATGACTACTTGATGAGAGAGTGGGTTGCGCAGCGGTTGCGTGGCGTGACAGTCCGGTGTCGGGGGTTGGACTTTGGGTTGAGGGGAGAAAATTCTTAATGATATAGTATCCAGGTTGAGAATAAGCTCCGTCAAAATCTCTGCGCCCCGTGATAATACGAATAGACGATTATCATATAGTGATTTGAAAATCGGCCGAGCGAAGATTCGAAACTCACATTGGAACAATCGTGAACAACAGAAGTCAAGAGAAAAAACGGTTCCAATGAAAATTCTAGAACTATCATAAGGATGGCCCCCGTTACAACAGTCAGTTCCGTAGATCTCGACACCCGTGTGATAAACTCTGATTCCAACTAGATAGACATATCTGTCCAATTGGCAGATGTCGCAAACGTGCATCGCAACTTTATTCGTCTTATAATCCCTCACTCGCAAATCAGAACTCATGGCGCTCAAATTATCCGTCAATAAAAGTCACAGATTCATATCGGCACAATGCTCAATTCAACAGATTCAAACCAAAAATCACCAGTTTTCGACAATCTTTATTTTCTTAAAATTTGCCCACAATTTTCCACAAACAAAATGAAAGACTTTCAAACAAAAACAATATTTATCGAATTCCAATATTAATCATTCACAAAAATTCAAAAACAAAAAATCTGCAAATTCATAATGCTGCCAATTCAACTCTTAACAAAAATAATCGATTTAAACAGCGCACATTCGATAAACCAATTCGATCGATTATTAATTTGATTTCACAATTTTTAAATTAAAATGTTTTCTTAATTTCATGAAGCGAAAAAAAATGAAGCTTCTTGAAATTATTTTCGGACCTATAAAATAGTAGCGTCTGATAATTGGCTTTCGGATAGGCATTCTGTATTTTTCTTCCTGTGAATATTTTTCCAAAGGGAACATTATTCTTCTTCTATGAGAATCTTCAAATTTTACCAGTTTATTGGTCCAGGCATCCTTATTCTTCTAAATATTAATATCTTTAGGCTTGTACGACGCAATGTGTTGCTTCTATAAAAACTATAAAATTAGATGAACAGCTATATATACACAGTCTAAATTGTTCTACAATGTTCTAAAATATTCTGGAATTTTCCAAAATGTTCTAAAGTTCTAAACACTTCTAATCTATACAAGTTTTATATGATTTGCTGCAAAGCCACACGTATTAGTAGTAGCAGTAACAAAAATAAATAAATGACGAATCGTCATTTTAATTGCGGAGTGACCTTTTTTACAGTCGATAGGAATGGAACATGTTTTCAATGTTTTCTAACAAAAGTTCATCGATTTATGACACAGAAAATTATTTTTTTTCTAAAAATTCAAAGTCATAACCAGACCATCTGTTTTCCGCGGCGTTAAATCGATTTTTTCGCGTTGCGGCGTGAAAAGCCGGATGTGATTAGGAGATTTTGAATCATACCCAAATATAAAGAACAAAAATTCAAAAACAATATAATGATTATCCAATATATTTCATAACAACTACAAATATAGCTACACTTATTCTAATTAGATTAATTAGTGTTACAAAATACGAAATTGTTATAAAATAACCTTTTCAAAAATTTTTCAATTCACTTTAGTCTATTTGTTAACAATCATTTTTTTTGTTTTGTTTGAAATGAATTAATCATAAATTTTTTTACTGTAAAAATACTTTTTCAAAATTTTTTTCTAATCACTATGTTAATAATTATAAATAAATAAATTTAATCAGAATATTGATGTAATTGTAAGGTTTACCGCGACAAACAGCAAATTCCGTTGCTAGATGCTATTTCTGCGGCGTGACGTGAAATTCCGCGTGCCGCGGTAAACCGAAGGCCCTGGTCATAACCCTATTATACAAGTTAATTAAATTAAATTTTATTTTTTTGTATTGAAAATAACCAATTGTTGAGAGAACAATAGAAAATGATTTAGTATTAGTATTGATTGTTATATATTATTATTTTAGTTACTATTTGTTATATGAATTCTCATGTCGCTATTTTCATATGTTTTATTATTTTAATAAATATTATTTAATTTACAAATTGATTGTATAGCTCTGACTTTATTAAAACAGTAAACTATTGGACTACTATTCTCATAATAATAAGATAAATAAAGTCAAGTTACATATAAGTTCCCCACAAACTGCTCAAATGCTGAGAAATATTTTCAAAAATTTAACTCTTTAATTTAAATAATAATAGACAATGATATGAGATCAATCAACAAGATTATCCCTACAAAACATTTGAACAATATCTTAATAATAAAATCCTTAAGAAGGAGGTCATTGAATGCTGTTGTTCTGTGACATTCCCGCACTAGGTGATCACTAACAATGGAAAATATGACCATATTTAAAATTTTAAATGCATGAAGATCATGAATATATTTCAAAACAATGTCTAAAAAGTGTGTTTGTTTGTCGGTCACGCTTTTCAGTGTGAAATTGCGGAGCAACCAGAGTGAATCAATTTAAGAACTTAAAATCTGGATAGTCCGCATCAATACAATTTTGTCGGTGTAGCGCCTTTGCCGAAAGAGCGCCGGGAGCCGATTTAATTGACCGACTGTTAAATCAACACAGAATTCAAAACAATTAATAATAAAGTATAATAATTACGATTTAAAAATTGAAATAGAAATTTTCAAAGTTGAAAATTCAGCTCACCCGTCATATATGACGGGTCTTTTTCTAGTATTCTAAATATTTATTATTAATATTAAGTAACGGTGTGACGAATATCATTTGGAAAAACAGAACGAAAAGTTGAAATGCCTAAGAGTATTAAAAGACAAAATATGTTTAAGAACATAAAACCGTTTCATATGATTTCTTGCAATAACAATGTATAAATTAAAGCTTTGTTGCCGGCTTTTCTAAGCGGAAGAAGCATAAAACTACTTTGATATTTTCAAATCGAAGTATTGTTCAAACCACTGATACATATTTGAAAAGTCCAAATAAACCCACAAACTATTTTAAGTCTGTACACATAATTGGATCTTGTGAACTATTACAAATACGAGATCTTTTTCAAAATTTTCATGAGATATTGTAATTTGTATTCCTTATCGTTGAGAAAGGGTTAACTGCATCTGTCTTCACTTTTTATATATGTATTTGAGTGACAAAGTATATAACGCAATTCGATATTTGCAGAATAATAATAATTGTTGCATGAATTAAAAAATATTTTTATTTATCTAAATTTATTGAATATTGTAGATCATCCATGGACAATAGTTTACCTCGAATTCGTTCGCACAAATCGACGTCACAAGATAATAATTTGGTGGAACCAATAATTGTCCAAAGCCGTAGAAAAAGCAATTTCTTCTTCCAAATGACTCACAGTTTTGTTGACTGGACTAAAGAAGCCGAGTCACAGCAATGCATCAGTACAGAACATTACATAAATTCATTCAGGTCTTTACTTCATTTTCTTGATTACTTCGACAAGACCCCCATTCTCACTTTAAAATCCGATATCACAACTTGCTTGAAAGTGAGTTTTGATTTGAACGATCTTGCTGATTGAATCACTGAAACTTTAAATAATTAGAGATTATCAAAAAAATTTGAAGTAAATACGGAAAAATTTTCTTCTCTTGAAACTATAATCAAAAGCGAAAGTAATTCTCATTTGCCATTACTGAATGTCGACTCAGCCACGTATGTGATTCGGTCACTGACCAGGTGAGATTAAGAACGTTTGGTTTTCATATCTTATTCAGTGGCGTATTGAGACTGAATTCGGAACTTAATTACGTTCTCGTTTCCCTTCAATACGCCACTGATTTTACTTTTAGATATATTTTATGTTTATCCACAATTAGTACTTATTTTAATTTTTAATTGTCACAGTTACTTAAATTTGATATTTCTTTCCTCTGTATTGTTTTCAGTGTTTACTTGTCTTGTTTTCTGTTGGCATCATTTAAATACCAACACTCACTAGATACATTGAATCCAAATTTCATTTTTTTATACAAAATCAAATGGTTAGCATTAATCATTTAGGAATGCGATAGTGTAATCAATATGCGTTATCAAGTCATTTCTGACGAGTGCAACATCAACCGGTCTGAAGATGCTCACATCTTAGTGGATTTTCACCATCCCTATAGGTGGAAACTATGTCTGTTCAGATTGAAGTCAGAGGAATCTCTAATAACTCCTGGATTTTCTTCAGATCTGTTTTTGTGCGCTGGGGCAATGTTATGCAGGAGAAGTCACAATGCATTTCTAGAATCGGGCAACCTGAGGATTGACAGAGCGTTGTTAACACATGTGTTTAGAAAACTGAACTTTAAGAGCGTCTATTGTTGAGTATAAGTTGTTGGAGAGGTCGATAAATGGTGCAATAATGAAGCCTAATTGTTGAAAATCTGATTGTAAAGATAGCTGACTGGCTTTTCACTATTTGAAGTAGTGAAAAATTCTAAAATCTTTTGATCACAAAAACATCGTCAAGTTAAAAGACATTTGTTACAAACACAAATATAACAATAATGGTTACAAGGCCAATTTCTATTTAGTATTCGAATTTTTAGTCAAACTCTTTTACAATGGATCTCTAAAAAAACAAAATTTCCTCATCCTCATTCAATTATGAAACAAACTTTGTTAGGAATTAATTACATCCACGAAGTAGTGGATGGGCCCCCAAAGCGAGGTTTACCTTCGAGACTTATGTCACTTTCATTGAAGCGCTTAAACCATCATATTTGTTGACGACTCCTTCACCTCCAACTGCAGAAATGTTCTAGGATGCGGCTTTTGTTTTTAATAGTAACATGTTGATAGATTTTGAAAAAATTAGAAACAGTCGCAACTGCATATATACTTGTCCTGAAAAATTCTAGAATTAATGATTTAATTGATGTATGTCACCAAAAGTACAGAATTTGGTAGAATATTATGAAATTCGTAAACAATTCTTTTTAAAAAGATACCGTAAAACTTATAAACACCTAAATATAGGAAATAAATGGCTTGAAATAACAGAGAATGTCTCCGTTTTTTCATGGAATATCACTACATATATTAGTAAAAATTGACAACAATCCATGTGAAAGTCATAAAGAAGAATGTAAAAAATGCAATAGCAAAAAATAAATATAATTGATTACTTCGCTTATAAAGAGACGGAAAATCAGTATATAAATATTCCATTTATTAATCATTGTTTACCTTTTGTCAAAACAATGTAAAACAACAAAACTGATTAGAAGAAATAAAATATTGATTATGTTTTTAGTGACTGATAACACAACCATGTGGTATGTGGTATCATATTTGTGATCCTTTTTAAGGTAACCTTATGCTTAATTAAATATTGATATATATTAGGGAATAAATAAAGATAAAATTTTTAACTATTAAAAAGACTAAACGCCATTTTGTAAAATTTATTACTATTAATTTCGGCGGATTACCCGCTATCTTCAGACTAAATTAACATTAGTTTTTGCAACCTTATATATGATAAATTTGATAAAGTTGATAACTTTCGGAAAAATGGGAAATTAGTCCCTTTAAAAGATGAAGAACATCTGTCGTCTTTATTAAATAAATTAATTAAAAATGGACACTGGTGAAAAATTGGAGAAGCAATTAAAACCAGTAGGCTCTCAACCGGCTAAGTTATATGGACTTACTAAAGTTTGCAAGTATAGTGTCCCATTCTTTCGATGGTTCAAACTGCACAATATGACATTGTTAAATTTTTAGACTTTTAGTTAAAACCTTTAATATCTGAAAAGTATGCATGTCGTGATAGTTTTGAATTTGTTAACTTTATTTCTAATTATGAATTAAGTAATAAAAATGAATTTATGGTTTCATTAATAACAAAATTAAAATAAAATTAATAACAATAAATTTTACAAAATGGCGTTCAGCTTTTTTAATCAATAATATAAATTTCCATCGGTTTTTAATTATTATTTTTTTTGCTTTTAAAAATGTTTTTGATTTTATATATAAAATTAAAATTAATCTTATGTATAATATGAGGAATATTTTAAATTGTGTATGAATGATTTGAGTGTGTCGAAATTGGTATTGTTATTCTCCTACCCAAATTTAAATTGTATTTATGATAACTGATCATTAGAATTGAACATTTATTGAATTGACATTTTTAAATGAGAATTTAATAATTCGATAAAATTTTAAAAGTAATAAGTTATGGTAAATAATTAAGTAATTTAAAGGAACATATTTAACGTATTAATTAAAGATATTTTAGAGGTTTGAAATAATTTTACAATTAGTAAAAATAATTTACATGAAATATTTTTCGAATAAATTAAAACATAAACTACATATTTTTTTGTATTATTGTTTATCAATTTTAAAAAATAAATCGTTAAAATTTCAATATTACCAAGCAATTGAAATTTAAACAGCAGAAATAATTATAAATTCCAATTGATCAAAAATTCACTGTATTAATATTTTTTTAATTTTTTGTAAATTATCAATTGACTTAATTTATTTATAGTTTTATAGCCCTATTTCAGCTAACTGTATGTATATAAAAAATAGAAGACACAAATTTTAGGATTCTAAACAAAATAATAAAAACAACTCTTAAAATTATAATATTAATATAACAAATGACAAATTATTTCAAAAGATACCTGTACTATAACAATAACGATCTAATCACGCCAACCGTAAATTAAATAAGGATCTCGTTACTTCGGTATATATTCTTTAATAGTAATTAGCGTAGGATATTTTTTTAAATGAAAATATATTCTTTGGTGTTACTTCTTTTTATTGTCGACAATAGCATAAAGTTCTTTCGTAATTTAAATTTAACTTGATTATTGTAATAAAATCTTGCGTATAGTTTTCGTCAACCAAAATAGACCAAAACAATAAATAATATCGTCGTTTGGAATTTATAATTATTTCTGCTGTTTAAATTTCAATTGCTTGGTAATATGGAAATTTTAACGATTTATTTTTTTAAATTGAAAGGCAGTAATAATTATAATTTGACAAAATATATATTCATTTTTCGTGAACATTATTTCGTGAATATCGTCGAAAGAACCGATGTAAACGACCAAACATCGTATCGGACTATTTCTCAATTAAATGTCCAAACGATTAAAGTAACTCAAATGAGTATAGCCAACGTTTCATTGATTAAAAAATCATCTGTTGATATTCTTTCACGAAAGGTTTATTTGTGTTGATGTTGGTATATTTATTATAATTTTTTTGTTTTCGTTTCTTTTCACTTTTTTTATTGAATAAAATAATTTCTTTCTTTAACCAAAAATAAATCATTCAAAAAATAATAAAATCCTTTTCACGCACATAAAATAAAGACTTTGGGGCCTCCCATCTCTTTCGAATGGTATTGAGCCACTAGGCTCTTTAGAGGGTCCACCCAAACTAAAGAGTGCTAGCTGCCCCCCGATAGGCCTCCTACGGGGACGGAGTGCTTCA
>MQRK01128068.1:0-11475 GCA_001938485.1 Girardia tigrina
TTTTAAGAAAATTATTTTTCAAAGTGTTAACAAAACTATACACTGAGTTCAGAATGTCTTTGGCGTCTACATTTAACTAAAATAGATCAAATTTAATTTTATTTTATTCACACAAATAACAATATTATCACGATCATTATTGAAACGTGTATAATAGCTATGCATTACTTTTTTCCGATTTTTCTGTGCTTGAAATACTTCGCTATCTTTGATTAATCAAAAGTTTGAAATTATGAGAGGAAGTTGTTTTGAAATTTAAACTTGATTACTTTATCATATTCGATGGTTATTGGCTCATTCTTTTAAATTATTGCCGTCATGAATTGTCTATAATAACTGTGAGAAGAGCAGAAGAATTTTAAAAAAAGTGTGGTAAAGATGCTCCGTCAGTATCAACAGTAAAATATTCGAAAGCTAAGTTTCTTGAAACGGGATCTTTAGTCTCAGATTGAGAAATATCTGGAAAACCCAGAAAAAACTTCTAATGACGAGAATTAAGAAAATGTATGCCGTAGTATACATGAAAACCCCGCTATATCAGTGAGATTTATTGCTAAACAAATGAATTTATCAGTCGTTCGAAGCAAGGTTCACGATCCGCCAGGGTGGATATTTTTCTCTTCAAGAAAATATTCAAAATGAATTGACTCAAATTCTTCAGAGCATGTTTGGAAAAGTAATTTTCGTTTATGAATCTGCAGACGGAAGGAGCTTTATTTGAGAGAAGAATTTGTATTTCACAGTTATATTTATGTATTTTAATTAATATTACTAAATTATATAAAGTGATTTTCGTCAATAAAATCAAATGAAATTTGATGGTATATTTAGTTAAATGTAGAACACCAATGACTTTCTAAACACCCTATGTATCAGTAAAATTCTCCAAATGACAATAAATAACATAAAAACGAATTTTATTGTTTTATTGTACATCGGTTGTCTTTGCAAATAAAGTTAATTCAATTTTCAAAGTATTCTGAAAAATAAAATCAATTCTCATTGATGTTATAAAATATTACTTAGTTTTTAAAAGAGAATGTAACATAAAATTTTTCTTCATTTATATTTAATAAGTACTATTTCATTTTATGTCTGAAAATGTTAGTTGTGATTAGTTTACTAGTAGACTAAGTAATTAGAAAAAAATAATTTTTTGAAACTCCAATGCGAAAGGTGAATATTGTTTTGATAATTTTTTAAATAATCTAATGTTGTGGGAAATGTTCAATGAAAAGCTAGTATAACAAAATATTATTTTCAATGGAAAATCACTGAGTAATACGTAAGTTTCTATCAATGATTGAAAAAGTCCCATAGAGTTTATTCGCATTTATCGATTTAATATAATTAATTAAGAAAATCCAAATGAATTATGAATGTTTTCACATAACGAAGCAACACCCGACACCGCATCAATCATTGATGAAGCAATTGAAATCAGAAATCATCTTGTTTTTCATTACTTTAATTGTTTTATCCAGTTATTTCAAGGCTCTTTCAACACTAAGATATATTTGTATTCAGTGTCATTCAGAATAACATTTTCTTTATTACTATTTTTCAAGAAAATATTTCTTTTACAAAATATAAATGATTTTTTTTAATAAAATAATTTGCTTGAATATTTTATTTTGTCTGACAAGTTTGATTTCATTTGACAATTCGTTTGAATATTAGATACAATTCGAAAATATGTATAAAAATAGACAAAATTTGACTAATAATTTGTAAGAAAAAGATATAAAACAAATTTTCTTTTTTAATTTTTAATTTCTATTATAATTCTTAATTTTAAATTGCAGAATTTTTTTATGATCGCTGTTGCTAAGAACATTGAGACAATTTTCATTTGAATTTTTATTATTATCACATTTAGAATCATCATAACTCTCAAGAGATCGTTCACCGTTTGGCATTACTGTAATTGGTTTTTTTTATTTCTATTTTTAATCATGATTATTTGAACAATTTTCTAATTTTTTTAAAAATATTTAATTTCTAAAAAATAATAATTAAAAATAATAATTTTAACAATTTCTCTATAAAAACTTAAAATAATAAAAATTTTATAAAAGTATTAAAAATGAATTTAATTTAAATCTAATTAAATGCTTTTCTATTTTTTTTAAAAAAATACTAAACTTAATTTTAATTGTTAATTTTAAAAATATAAACCTATCAAATTATTATTATATTTATGTTCGGATAGTCAATTACTGTAAGTATAAAAAATACCAATTTCCACCTGGGTAGGAGAATCACCATTCTAAGTTCAACATACTCAAATCAACATACAGCATCCATACATTTACACATTCAAACAATTTAAAATATTCCTCACAGCTGTATTTTTTGAAAATTAAAAAATATCAACAACATTTACATCTTGAAAATCATCAAGTTTGATGTGTTGAAAAACTAATCCATTTTATTTTAATTTTCATCTTAAAATGAAAATTCTAAGGAACAATATTCAATTATTTAAGTCTAGAAATTATGTATTCTGACAAAACATTACATTAGCAGAATAACAAAGGATAATCAGTTGAAAATGCATTCTCAGGTGGCTGAAACATACATAAACGAGAGGCGTTCGATATAGTGAGGTGTTACTATATTGAAAAGTAGTAATTGCATTATAAGTAAGTATAAATTGAACTAATTTTTGACCAGAATCTATTTATTTTTGGAAATATGAATATATATTATAATAACTCAAAGGACTTTAATATACAATGACACCCCTCTATCTCGAACCCCTTTGTTCGACTTAGAGATTAGTTCTGTTTAAGTGGGTTTAATGTGTACAGTTTAAATCTATTCTATTTTATGAAATATTTCTAAATATTTTTCTAGAAAACTTTTAATATCCTTGAATTTCTGGATTTAATATTTTTATATGAATACTAATTTATAATATGTTTTGAAAAGTTTTTTCTGATTTCTCAAATTATATAATATCATCCTATTTACTTAATTATAAATTATAATGTAAGACAACTCATTTATATCACTGACATTATTGAAACTGTATTAATGACAAATAGCTGACTTATTACCGGGAAATCCAGTTTACCTCGATTCATCGTGCAGTTCTGACGATGGGGAATTTGATCTTAGTCCGGATCGCTGTGGTAGACCGCGCAGCGTTTCAGAAAGCGAATTTAAATTACGAACTCCACGCTCTAGTCGTCGCAGTAGTCTGTGTCGAGGTCATAATAGCAGTCTCTCTTTAACAGATTCCAGTTTTAATAGTGGAACAAGTTTCCAATCAGAAGAGGGAGATATTAGCGGTTCCCCATATTCATTTCTTGCTGAATGTGGTCAACAGCACTTAAATAACGAGGCAAAAAACGTGCAAGGATCGTCAGGTGATTCTCCCCAATTGCCTGACGATAATGTCCCTGATTTCCAATCAAAGTTAATTATAATTATTTTCTACCACATTATTGTAATGTTATACTCGTAGATCCGAAAAAGTTGATCTACAAATTTTAGAGGCACCTCAGTTAATCGATGATTCTCCGGGTAAGTACTACGTTTTATTATTATTATTAATATTATTATTAGATATGATTGTTATAATGATTTTTTAATAAAAATATAAACTATAATAAAATATCCTGGTTTATTAATACAGTGCACTTAATTATTCTTTTCAAGAAAACTATAATAAAAACTATGAAAAAAATTAATTTGTGGTTTGAAAGAGTTTTGGATTTGGACGCATGGATCAATGCCGTCTTTTGCTGGTAAAGCAACAGTCAAACTGATATTACTTGTGATACTAATACTTGAACTCTGATTCAATAATTATTCACAGTGACTGACTGTAATTAACATTTGGAAACTTGGATAAAATAATGATATTAATAAAAACCATATCTCCAACGTCTGACGACGTTCACGTTCGATTAATTTAATTCACTTGTCTGTGTTAATAATGTCCGCATGCGAAGGTTTGTTAAATAAATGAAAACATACAGTATTATTAATTTTCAATAAATGTTGAAGCTTTACTGGCGTTTCAAAATAGAACATAAGAATATTCTTTACTTTGTTAGTTTGTTTGAACGTCTTGATTATTTCTAAGTCAAATAAATAACTTTCCAAATGATCAAGATATTGGTATAAAATCATTTAAAAAATATGTTTATTAAATTACTTCCAGAATATTTATAAGAATTGAAGGAGTTAAGGCAATTATTTTTTAATCGATTTTGACTTAATCGGTGCCTGATTTGACTTACGGTCATTTAATTACTATAGAAACTTGTAAGGTGGTTGGATACATCTTCATACATTGTAACTGTTAATTTTTTAATAAATGTCTTAGATGAAAGCGTTTCGAAGCTTGCTTTAATTTGTAGTGACACATCTATTGTCCGATATTTCAATATTATTTAAACCTTATCCGCGCATTTGACATAGACGTGTAGTAGTAGACCCAGAAACGGTAGAGCTTAAAACATTTTCTTGTACATAGTTTCAGATTAATTTTTAATGATTTTAATAAAACCATCGATATGATTTGAAAAATCACATAATTGTTCGAAAAAGATATATTATTATCTAAAAGTAAAACTTCAGAACTTGATTCAATTCATTTTAGTGTGCTGAAACGAGCTTGTGGATTGTATTACCAGTTTATTTAAAGAATATTTAAAAATAAATACAGCAAGACATTCTACACCGAAAACATAAAAAGACAATCGCTTGTTAATTTATAGTGGAAATGGAGTTGACAAATAAGGAAATTATTAATCTGTGACCATATGTAATTTTTACGCTAATTTTTGATATAACTTAACTAACTTTAATTTGACTCTTTCTTACATTTTCAGTAATTTATCTCATAACTCATGTTATCAAATAGATTCTCAAATATCTTAAAATAATTTACAGAACTGAGAAAGTCATATTCTTTAAATCTAAATGTCTGTCAAGATGTTAAATACTTAATTATAGTCTATATGATGATAGAAATTCAACAATATAAAACACTGTTTGTATTTGAGTCTTTGGCTTTCGATGACATGTATAAAGGTCCTTCAATGGAGATAAAAATGTACTTCAAAAACATGCACAAAAAATTTTCAATTTGTTAGCATTTCTTTATATGATTTGTTACATAAATAAGGCAGTGATGAAAATCATTTACTTTCATTCCAATATTAGACTGTAACATAAATAATTTATGTTTTACATACAATCTTGTCTTTTAAGTTTGCATTAATTACGGGACAAACAAGTGATTGTAAATTGTTGCTTATTATACCTCATTTTCTCCAAATCATTTGCAGTCTGCAACATTTTGAAATTTTTATTTTCAACATTTCTATGGAAGACCTAAAATTGCACGTAAATTATGTCGAAATTAAAACAAAGAAATGTTGCTGTCGAAATAGCCAGAAAGATATTTGCTATGTAGGATAATGGTGTGATATCCGAAAGATGGTTGTGAAATTTGTTTGTGAAAATTTCACGAGGGAACGAAACGTTAAATAATAAATCAATTCTTTTATAACATTTTTAATTCGACAAGGATGGTCTAAAATATTATTGGGAGAAAACTAGCAACTTATGACGAGGGAGTTATCCAAAACAGTTAATTAATCATATAACTGTATATATGCACATATCATAACTAAGGATGATCAGCAAGTTAGGTGTTTGATTACCTTATTGAAACTAATAAAACTTAACCTGAATTATAACTACAAGTAAACACTTTAACTACCAACACTTGCCAGTTTCAGGAAATATCATGTGGTCCATAAAGAATTCTGCACGATAACCGGCTTCGTGAATGACAATGAATATGTAAAAGCCATCCATCTAATACATGGCTCAGCGTAGTCTTCAGTTGCAGAATATAATGTTGAATGTTTTCATGGGAGTTTTGAGAAATTATCAATTCTGTATTACTTGATCGTAATTACTAGTGGTATTGTAAACAACTTCAAAGATTGAAAAATAAACTACAAAATGTCTCCCTATCTCTGCAACAGTAAAAATGTTGTAAGACGCGGTCGAATTTTACTGAAGTCTTCCAGAATAAAATTTGAGACCTCGATTGGTTCAAATAATAATAATTGTTGGAGCTATCACAATTCGTTATCATCTGCTAATCAATTGTCTACAAAAGGGAGAAAGTCTAATAATAATCATCATTACATGATTAATTGAAAGAATAAACATTGTTTTTAATATGGCCTATATTACTAATGGTACAATTATATAACAATATTTATTGTAATTTTGTCTTATTTGTACGTTAATAATATTTTTGATACAGTTTCAAATAATTTTTTAAAATTAATTAAATAAAACTTTAGAAGATTCTGATGTGAATCCAGAACCAGAAACTCCCGCCCCGGGAACAGATAGTATGAGTATCGATCGAGATGAGTCTGGCTCTTCAAATGAAGAAAGTAACCAGAATGGTGCATCAACCAGTGAAAGCGCTAGTTCGGACAGAGTAGTAATTGTTGCAGGAAGTAGTGAACCTGATGCCACTGCCACTGACGAAAATAGTTTGTCTTTAAACCCTAATATTCTTGTTACTAGTCCAACAACAACACATCAGTCTGTAACTCAAATTCTTGAATCTATGTTACAAAAAAGATTAGCCGATTCTCCATTTGTTCGTACATCTACTCCCACTCAGGAATATGATATTGCGGAAGTTTCTTTACGTGGATCTTCTGATAATATACATCAACATAAACCAGATACCTCTCTCAAATCAGCTATCAGTGTTCCAGGTCTTATAACTGGCAGAGTATCACCTTACAGTCCACTACCAAGTTATCTTCGTCGTCCATTTGCTTCTTCAAGTTCAAGTAGTAGTTCTTGTTCATCTTCTATTTCTGCAAAGAATACAAATCCATTTCTTAACTTAGCCAACAGTAACAACCCATTTATCGATAATGGAAATGAAGAAAACAACCCAGCTTCTCTTGATGATTTTAATGCAGCAAATCAAAATAACAACTATGAGCATCTTTTTGAACAAAGTATGATTTCAAATACCAAGGAAACGACTCGCAAATCTCTTAATCATGATTCCCCAGCCGTAATTTCATCATTCAATTTGGGTAGTAAAGATGAACTTGATCGCGCCTTGGTATTCCTTAATGAGGGGGCTCTATCTTCAATATCTGTTGGATTGACACCAACCAAGCACGAAATGGCCGATACTTTCCAAGTAGTTTTTTAATCATTTGTCTGTTATTTATAATTTTATGTCATAAATTTGAAAAAATAATGATTAAATTATTATTTTCACTTCACTGATTGACATCTTTGAATAAACATCACAATATTTATATGTAACTAATTAAAAACTGAATTAATTTTTTAAATGAATATTTGTTTTTTTATTGTTTATATGAACATGATAATTAAGTATCATTTATTACAAGTTATTTATAAGTTATTATAAAAGTCATCCTCGAATATAATTGTTGCGATATATTGAAAGAATTAACTAAAATTCGATTTTTTGTTTAAATATATACTTGCAAAACTTTTAATTAAGTAGTATTGAGACAATAATCTCATTAGATTTAAATAAGTAATCAATAACATATTAATACAATCTGGGTTGGAGAGTCTACAATCTTAATAGCGTACAAACAACAAAACCACATAATTCAAAATTTCTCCTCACATGATAATTCAGTTAAAAAAATAAATAAAACACGATAGATACATTTACAGTTACATACAAAAGGATTTAAAATTACAGGATTTATAATTCTTAAATTTCTCTGTTTAATTCTTAAATAAATGTCATTGACAATTTATTTATTATATTCTACTCATTATAACATTAGTTCTATAATGGCTAAATTGGAATTAGTAAAAACAATAAATCGATGATTGCAAAGGTTTCAGTTTACAAAACCTGATACTATACTTACATAATGTACAGTCGCTTACCATTATTTGTTAGTTTCTGCAAAACAAAATAATAAACAACTCTTAAAAATAAAATGAAATTCGAGATAAAAATAAAATAACATATTTTAATACTAACTCATTTCATTTATAGCCCAAAAAAATACGTAAAAACAATGCCTGATCCATAGCACAATCGTGACCTGATAAATGCTCGAAATAAGGTATTTGGATTTGTCGTCCGCGTATTTGTCGGGTAACGAAGAACACTGATACACACAGAGGTCATGCAAATAATTCTCATCACTAGGGCACGGAATTTAATGACCTTAAAAATCAAAAAAATGACTCTATTTTATTTCCTCTCTTTCCGGGTGAGATATTATTTTGTTCTTCACCTCTGTCAATAGATTCACCACCGTCACCAATCCGCCGCAGTCACACTACTGCGCCACCCACTCTGTTATCAATGATTATTATTATTATTAGTATACCTCTTGAAGTACTCTATTTAAATATATTTATATTTACTAGGCTTTAAAGTTTTTTTTATTATTTATAATAAAGAGTTCAGATTTAGCTTGCGTATCCCGTGTTTTTAAGCGAAAAGAAACAAGGTCAAAGATAAAACTTATTATTTTTATGATAATTTATGCTTCTTTAACATATTGAGACAATTAAACAAGTGTTTTCCGAATTATGCTGAAAACATGAATTATATTTATATTCTCTTACACAGATTTTATGGGTTGTTAAAATAAAATAAAATTCATAGTATTTACATAAAAAATGTTATATTGAAGATTTTCTTGTTATAGATATTTTTTTCGGGACTTTTAATTATTACTTTCTAAATTTTAGAAGTCATGTACTAACAAAATAATCCATTTTTGCACGTGATTTTCCTCTTTAGTTTGCATTCGTTACTGTTATGTCCCACTTCTTTACAGTTCCAACATGTAATGTTGTTCTGCACAGGAGATCGTCTTTTGAAAGTATTTCCTTTCCTCGATGTATTTCTTGTTGCCGTTTCTTTCTTGACCGCATTTCTATTTGTTGGTCGTATTGCGAGTACCAGCTTTTCCGTCCTCCGGACTTCATCTACTTTTTTTAATAATGCTCTTCACATCCGTTATCTATTTTACTTCTCTGAATTTGACATCCTTCTTCACATCATTTTCTTTCGACCAGTGAATTAGAAGGCATTTTTTTATTTCTACCGACATCCATTTATGCTTCGCTAGTTTTGCAGCTAACTTCTTAAAAAAATATTCCTACAATGATTCCTCGGATCTCTCGAAATTTAGGCCTTCTTCTAAATCTTCCATCAATGTGAATTTCTTCTGAAAACCCTCTCGCAGTCGAGCTTCGTATCCTTTTATTTCGGTTGACACGCTTTCGTACACTAACACGAGCTCTTGTGATAATAATCCAATCACCAGTATCTGGATATTTTCTGGTATCTTTGCTACTTAAAAATATCTTGAGCAAGCCGATATGAAAGTTTCGATGTTGTCTTGTCTTCTGTACCTTTCCGATAGGAGTCTGGAAATCAATTTTCCGAGCTGTTGGCTATGGTCGTTAAGTTAGGTTTGCGATCAATAAAGGAGTTCATAACACTAAAATTTTATTTCTATAACAATGAAATATTTTTAAAATAAATTTCTGAGGAACAATGTTTTCTTGTTTTGCACAAACCAGTTATAAATATAAATAAAAAATATAAATATCGATATAAATTTTAATTTTACAAATTGATGTTTATATGGGGTATTCCAAAAGTAATGAGAGGATGTATGTTTTAATCTATCTCCAGAAAGGCATTTTATTTCTCAGAAATTCATATTTAAGTTTTAACACTGACTATTCTCATTTATTTACAAATGAATGAAATCTCGACACGACGCCCTCTTGAGGAGAGAATTAAAATGGTATTCCTCTACGCACAATTCCAGAATTATGAAGAGGTACGAAGACAGTGACATTTTAATTTTGCTACCTCATCTTCTAAGTTTATGACGATCAAGGCAGTGTTTGAGCGATTTCAGCAGACAGGAAGCATTGAAAATCTTCCCAGGTCAGGGCGCTCAGCTACATCTACAAGGCCTGAACGGCTCGAACAAGTTCAAAAATTTGTCGCTGCAGGTCCTTCAAAGTCTGTGTCTCGTGGGACAGCCGCTCTTGACCTGTCACGAACGAGCTACCACCGTCTGCTTGTGAAACTTTATCTTAAGCCCTACCGTCCTCAATACTTGCCAATGCTCAGCGATTGCAACTTGGATAGGCGAGAAGAGTTTTCTAAAACGATTATGGAGAGATTCTACGCTGACCTTCACTTAATTGACCACATAATGTGGACAGACGAATCTTTATTTCACCTATCTGGAGCAGTGTCAGGACACGATAGTGTTCGGTGGGGTCCAACGAATCCACACGCTCAAGAGCAGATTCTAAATTCTTGCGAGGGAATTATGGTGTGGTGTGGTGTGGAGTAACCTCGGCAGGTGTTTTAGGACCTTACTTCTTTGATAGTCCAGTCAATGCTGATGCATATATACACCTATTACAAACAACTGTGTGGCCTTATGCAAGATACAATAGGTTTATCTTGCAGCATGACGGAACTCCTGACTCTCGACCAAAAGTTTCCTTAGCGGTGGATCGGTAGAGGTGGTCCAATGGAGTGGCCCATCATTAGCCTGACTTAACTGTGTGTGATTACTTCCTCTAGGGCTACCTGAAGGAATATGTGTACTGCACAAGGCCTGCTACTATTGCTGAGCTCTGAGACAAAATCGAGTGCAGTATTAAAGGAATATCATAGATCATGGTCATGCAGCGTATGAGCGGTTTGAACAGTGCACCGATTTGCAGGGAAAACCACTGCAAATGCGATGCCATTCAGAACACTCTCTGTATGTTGGCAGATACAGCTGTACCATGAACTGTGCATTTTCTTTTATTTTGTCGTATATGCATACAAAATAATTTCTCCCTTTTCTTTTTGAACACACTATAGTTTAAAATTAATTTTATTACTTGTCACACTCTTTGTTAAATTTTATTACGCCTTTTATTTTCAATTTATTATAATTTTTTATTAACGTAAAATTTACTTTAATTGTAAAATTTTACTTTACTCATAATTAAATATTAAATTGCGATATTTGATTTTGTTGCTTCAATCTGATTTTAAGTTATATTAATCCTACAGATTTTTGTATTCTTATAAAATAAAATTACCATATGATTTAAATTTATAATTATAAAATTATTATAATTATAAAGTACAATATAATTTTCAACTTATGTTAATCCTAAAATTTTATAAGTTAAACCTTTGTAGATAAATTTAAAATTTATTTCAGTAGTTTATTTTAAATGTTTTTCAACAACAATTTTTAAAATCTAGTTTAATGAAATATTTTTAAATCTTTACAATTATAAATTTTTTAATGAAATATCTTTAAAATGTTTTAAGCGTGACGTTTTTAGAATTCCAAAATTTACGAGCTCACAAAAATCCTAACAATTTTGAAGATTTTAGGTTTATGTTATTTGTAATGT
>MQRK01128079.1:0-15067 GCA_001938485.1 Girardia tigrina
AAAATCGGGACTGTGAACAAAATTTGAGATAGACGATAATTTGTTAAAAGCGATTTTGAGATATACGGAGTTGACTGTATTATTTAAAACATTTTTATTGATCAGGCATATTCGATTTCTAGCTTTTCAGATATTAGTTGTGTTGTTTTGTGCAACGATTTAAAGCTATAAAAAGACTTGAATAATTCATACATTTTTTTGTTCTTGTATTTATTGCCCAACTTATTACTTGAGCAGGTGTGAACTGCTTCTTTATATTCATATAAAGAGGCATTTTTACTAAACATCACACAAAAAGAGTTAAAAGTACATCGTTTGTTATTATTTTTTTACACTACTAATTAGAATCCTTTTACGTTTGTCCAGTTCAGTAGACTAAACAACTTACAGAAACTTAATATGAAATTGAATACAAATTTCGCTATTTTCCTATGCAAGTTTAATATTTTATTAAATATTTAAGTTTGTAGCAACAGCCTCAAGGATCCCATTAAAAATTCAATTAATCAAATACATTTAATTACAATGGAATTTATATTTCTATGTATTTCAAAGTATTAATAAATTAATAAAGAAATGTGTTTTATTATTAGTTTCTTTAAGTAGAGAGCATGTGATACAGTGTATATAAGGTACTTTGTTGTGATACATATTTTGTTATGTTGTTATACATATTTTCTGATGTACTAAAATATTGTATTTGTATGCTTTAATTTTCTGTAATTCTACTTTATAAACTATTTGATTTAGTTAAGAGTTAAAAAAAGGTTTAATAAAATGCTTTTTAAATTTTAAAATAACTTCTCTAGAAAAGAAAATTCACCCCTTGAAAGAGAAGAGATTTATTCTTGCAATATATCCTATGATAAAGAACCTTTAATGGTCGTGAATTCTTTGAAAACCGGGTTTAGAGATGGCAATTTGTCTCTCCGTTGTACGAGTATTTAGATCCATGAAAATAATGTCTCCTTGAATATTTTTTCGAGAATGCATAAATAATTAGGTTTCGCTTCATTTTTTTTGTCGAAATTTTTTTATTTTTTATTTTCGTCAAAATTGTTAGTTAAATCAATTATTATTTTTTATATAAGATCATTCGAGAAATTTTTACTCAAATACAGAAGATTATTTAAATTTTTAAAGCTGCTTTTTATTTTAAATATTTCAAAAACCTTGATACGAAAGTTCGAATTATTCGAAATTGTGAGTCTTTAAAAACCAAAGTCACATTCTTTCCTCCATGCCAATTGTAATCTGGTTATCCTTCTTTAAATGAAGTTAGTTTTTATATTTATTTTATATTTATTCCTTCTTGACTTATTTTCCTTTTTTTGTGATCAATAAACTTCCCTTTTAATTATTTCTTAGTGAATTATATATTTTGTAAACCATAAAAGACTTCCTTCCCATATATATATATATATGTGTATAATGAAAAGTTATTTTTCTTTTATTAATAATGTAATAAAATATCATTTTAAGAACAAATAAACCACATATTGTAGTTCTCTCCAAGCATTATTTCTAATTTTAATGGCAAAATAATAAAAAAAGTTAACTATATTTTCTATTTTTTTTGGAGTAGAGTAGACAACATGAAAAAAATATTTTATTATAAAATAATATTAAATCCAAATATAAAAAAAATGTTCTAAAAAATTTTATTATTTTAAAATAATCTTATACTTCAATTATCTTATTTTATGAACTTTTAGAAAATTATTAAAATTAATTTTTCCTAAAATTAAATTATTAATTAATTGAAATTTTTTAATCTGAATATAATTTTTTAATTTTTCAATAATATATAATATTTTAAAATATTATTAGAATTATGGATTTTTTTTATAAAAAAATTTTCTAAGAAATTATATATCCTTCTTTAATCTGAAATTCGTTTTTCATACGGGAATTTTTTAATATGTTTTCATATAATATACGTATGTGAACCCAACTGCCGCGATTATAATGGTTTTCTGCTTGTATTTTATGAGGAATGAGGAGATTCAATGAGAAACAACGTTCTTTTAACGAAAATAATTCCTTAATTAAACGTTGATTTTCCATAAATATAAAAAAAATTTAATTCCATTAAAAAAATTACAAAATGAGAGATTATTAAGTTTTTCGGATTTAATAGGGTTTTTGTAGATAAATAACCTTGATGGGAGTAAACACCAGATGCGTAATAAATTATATTCATCCCATCTGTTCGAAGGGCAGCTTGTGAGAATTTCGTCAAAAAAAGACTTCGATTTGATCTCTTTAAATCTGATTTTTACAGGAATCTGCGAATGTATTGTATTGATGATCACATAAATCAAATGGTACGGTCGAAATAAATAGACATATGATGATCTTATCTACTTTGGACAATTAAAATGAAACAGTGTTTTTTAGCTGCAAAAAATAATAATTCGACTTTCTCAGTTTATTCAACTGCTTCATCACTAATTGAATCATACATTGTTTTTATATTCTTTGATCTTTTACTTCTATACGAAGTAATGTCTGACCTTCAAATGTTGGCTGTAAATAACTAGCCCTAATTATTCTTGAAGCTACTTTTAAAATTATAATTATTATTATCAATATCTCTAATTTAATCCTAAAAGATACAAGTACGTTTCCTTTTAGTCAAAATAACATTAAAAGAAAAATAACAACAAAAGAAAAAAAACTGATTAAATATACAATATTTATTTAACTTTTAAATATAAAATTAAAATGTTTGTGAAGTGAAAAACAAAGATTAACTCAAAAAGAATAAAATGTTGTCTTGAAAAATATATGCAAATCATAACAAAATGCCTCGAACTAGATAAAAAGGAGAAATATTAGTTTTTGATAATTTGATAATTACTGGGAGAGAGTGATGTGTGAAGCATTGTTGATCGAATCTTTTGATCCTAAAATCAATGTCCAAACACCATCCTCTTCAACTTTATTGAAAGTATTTTCATGATTTAAATGACATAATGATTACAAAAACATTGCTTTGACATATAAACGCGAGTATATCATTGTTAATTCAGTCTGATGATGACGTCGAAATTAATCACAATATATTTTGACGAAAATTTTTTGACTTTTAAATATTAGTTCATTAATTTTGTGATATTGATGATATAATGAAGTTTTTGAATTAAGACACTAATTATATTTCATAAAACGGATGTTTGTATGTTTCTTATTACTTTTTTATTTGAATTATCTAAAAAAAGGACACCATAGAATACCAAAGCGTAATGAATTGTATTTTTCCTGAATACGAACAATGAAGAAATATTTCGCGCTGAAGCCCACATTTATAAAGATAACTGTCTCTAAAGATAATATATATAAAGAGATCGAAGAATTTAAGAAACGAAGGCAGTAAGTTACAAGATGACAATATCCGGTATCCGTATTCCAACACCAGCACTATCAAAGTTTACCCATTTAGGTATGCAGACATGTCAAAACGTCTCTAAAAACCATGTATTGATCCACGCTCTCGCCTTTCAACCGTTTATAGATATGCTTGTGTGGCAATTCAGTATGACCCACCAAAATACCATGCTTGCACTCAAACAATAAGCCGAATTCAAACCATCAAGATCTGAAAAAGATCCACTTACTCACTGATTCACCAACACTATCTTTATTCCAGCCTTCCCATTCAAAGAAAATTAGATAAAGGTCAACCTGTAACCACTGACATATTGCGATTGCCGTTCATGCCTAAGGGATCATCAATTCACCATAACCGACACTCTACTAACTAGCAAACACCAAAAATCTCCTCCGCGACTTTAATAACCTCATCCAACCGACAATCAGCGCTGAAAGAATTCTCGTCTCTCGAAAAATAGTCTAACGTCCTAATTTTTATCACCGGGGACCGCTTGTCACTCGAAATAGTAAATGTTGTCGCAATAGCTTCTTGCAAAAAAAATAACCTATTTAAAACCAAAAAACATTATTTTCAGTGTATTTAAATCAACTCAAGTTATTCCTCAAGAACCACAAAAGTATCTGTTTTTTTGTGTTTGAACTAACATCTACTTGATTTCGTGTCTGAAATTAAACGTTATTAAGTCATTCAAGTTGAACATCGTATAATCTACAACTAAGACTCGGGTTTTTATTGTATTTTTATTTTTATATTGCATTCATTTTGGATATTATTTTGTCTAATTAATTTTAAAAATTAATTAATAAATAATAAAAAAATAATTTTACAAAATTTATAAATTATATTATAAAAATTAACATTTTCATAACTTTGTATCTAATCTAGAAATTATTTTTCTAAAAATTATTTTTTAAAGGTAAAATAACTTAAAAATTAAGAAGCAAAAAATGGCCATTTATAACCTTATTTTTGAATATTTTGTATATATATATATAACAGGTTCAACTCATTAATTTGAGTACACTTGGCTGTCACAAGTGGGGTCACCTTTTTAATAACTCCCACAAGGTTAATATTTATATATATATATTAACATGTTATTTTGAGTTCATTTCAAAATTGAACACTTAATGCACATTACTTTTTCATAAAGAGTAAATTTAATAAAGAATTATTAATTAATTTAATTTTAAAATTACTCAAAATTGAATAAACACAATAATAATAAATTTACATTTACGTAAAAAAATGAGTTCATTTTGGTGTGATAAATTAAAAAAATAATATAATCAGTAATCATTGGAATTTCATCAACCTGAGTCCGCTTATATTGTATGATGATTCCATAAATCGAAAGGAAAATAATCACACAAAATTTATATTCTAATTTAAATATTATTCGAGTTTACCTTTGCTTATAAAAACCCCACCAAGAGATTTAATTTGAACATTATGAATCCGGTATTATTATATTGTTGTAAAATAATAATATAATAAATAATATTATTTAAAATAATAAAGATGAAGGTCGTTAATGAAATTAAGAGAACCAAAGTCTGTTTGGAGGATATCTATGTATTTAGAGTAAAAATGGATCAATATAACTAGAAAAACTATTTAGCAGATGATGAAATTGAAAGCAAAGTATAAAAGAATCATCAGTCGCTTGCTTACACAGGGGCAAAAAGGTTAGAATCACCTATGAAAAATAACTACGCGGCAAAGAATTTGACACAGAGAATCCAAGAATTGGTTCGGACATGTGAATCTTATCAAAAATACAAAGTGGTTACTTCGTGAACAAAAGAAAATACTGTAAAATAACGAACAATATTATTTAATATTTGTTTATTAAATGCATTCAGTACCCAAGTAGGGTAAACATATTTGGTTCTGGAACCACTGGTTACAGTTAAAAATTTTCTATCATGTCTCCTTTGCTTCTAGGGGATTTATAAATTTTCAACTATCAATTTTACCATAATAAAACATAAAATTTCACAATGTAATATATTTTTTTTAATTTTTAATAAAGCCTAATTACTATACTTTACGGACATTGTTTGATTTAATATTATGGATCTCAACCCAATACCATAAGAATTCTTATGAACAAGTAGAACGACAGTTCCGGACAATGAAAAATTATAAACACAATGTGTTAAGACAGAAAAAAACTGATTGGCATGAAATCTTTTCTAAAATTGAGTCGACTTTGAATTGATCTTCACAAAAAACAATTGAAAAAGTTCATCTGAAGTTATTTTTGCTTAAATAATCTGCAAAGAAAGATGGTATCCTTCAGGAAACACAGAAAACCTTTTCATGAACGATACAGTAATTTCAACAGAGAGGAAATTTAAAAATGGAGATAAGGTAAAAGTCAAGGGGAAAGCAAGAAACAAAGGACAAAAGAATACGAAGGACCATACAATCTTGTGCATATGCATTATTTAGAACACTAATATTATTTTAAAAACTTTTATTATTATCTCAAGTTGATTTATCCTCTGGTCAAATATAATCAAAAAATTTCGTAATTTTGCATCATACAATGATTAATAAAATAATTAAAAAGTGAATAAATCTTTAGAAATATTTACCACAAATTTCATTGGTTAAAATTAAAATAAACAATTATTATTTTAAAATATTAATTTGCTTTAATTATTTAAAAATTTAATATAAAGTTATTAAATTTTAAATTATTTAAAATCTATATAATAATAGCCCATGTCTGTATATACGTATGAATGTATGTCCGTAACGCTCAAATAAAATGCAAAATGTATTAGGAACCGAGGCGAATCCACTTAAGAACGTGATTAAACTGGATAGGCTACATTAAGACGGTTCTGTCGGTGTAGCGCCTTCGCTGAAAAACGTCGGTAAGCCTATGAAATAGACCAAAAGCTGTGCTGGTCGTTAAATTGTTAAATCAACACCGAATTCGAATAATGTCCATTTCGATGATTCCTACAAGGAATTTCATGAAAATGTTTATGAAAATATTAATTATTACTATTTCATTTGATAAATGACGATTTCTATAATTTATTTACTAATTATTTTGCTAAAAAGCAATTTAGTATAAATTGTAATTTCTTGTTATTAATAATAATATCAACATTTCATTTATATAGGGTTAGGGTTAAGGTTATGGTGAGAAATAGTATAAAGTTTATTGGTTAATGTTAATAGTTTCGATTAAGGTAAGGGTTAAGGTGTCACTTAACAACTAAAAAATGACGTAAATTGACCATTAATTAAATGGACGATATAATTTTGTTTACTATCTTAAAATAGTCTTTTGTTTAAGCAATAGAGACTGAAAGACTTCAAATAGACAATCTTTCATGATCCGTAAATTATTTCTTTTTAGTTTACTCAACATAGAACATTTAAATATACTCGACGTACAGTTTTTATCTTATACATTTTTTGACCATTTAACGACTTAACGCTCACGCTCGAGTTAACGCTACAATAAATTATTGAATTACAAAAAAAACTGTGCTTTAAGGGGTTAACCAGATTAAAGATTAACATCTGAAGTGAGAGAGGCAATATGGCATCAATACTAAATATTTTTAATTTATTAAATATTGCAAATTATTATTTTTTTGGTCAAAGAAAATTTTGATTGTTTTAAGTGTTAAATGGCCGAAAATGATCAAAGACAAAACTTTAAAATATTTGTTTTAACAAAAAATAATATAAATTTTATGTCTGATAATTTATTTTGAAAACCTGTCTTTTTCATTAATTTATTTAACTTTTTTTTAATGACCAGTAAATGTATGAATATTTTTTTTTATTTTCAAAAGGAATAAAAGGTAAACATAATGATATTCCATCATTAGAATAGAAAATTGACAGATTATAAATATTTTAAATATTATGAAAATAACCCAATTCGAATATTCTAAAGTTTTATAATTCCAAAATAGTAATTTATCTCATAATTATAATTATAAAAAAAGACGTAACGAAACTTTTGACAAAATAATGTTACAAAAAAATTGTCTAAAACTGCTATAAATAATAATTTAATTTTAGATAAATGTAACAAAAAAATCATTATTTATAAATTTAATCAGATTTTATATTTTTAAATGAAAATAAATTATTACCATATAAACTATTATTACTAAAATATAAATATATAATCGAATTATTATTTAAAAAATATTTTTTTTGATTTTTAGATATTATTTTACATTTTTTGAAACATTCGAGATGAAATAATTGAATAAAAACTTGAAATGTCAATTTTTAATAACATTTTTTGATGCAAATTGATTTTAGGGTCAATTATCGATTGATGTCGAATGCTTATTTTATCCCTTCTCTAGTAACATTTATTGTAAACAATCAGATAGTTTCAACTTGAGATTGCTTTAGAAGTCGCCTTGTTTGATCAATTTTATTAATCTTTTATAATTATTGAAAAGCTTGAAAATTTAAAATGGACTAAAAAAGATAAGAGTTTGATTTAAAAGTAATGCTACAGCAATAGTATTGGATTTAACACCGCTCCATCCGATTATCATTTGTTTCGCTCAATGACACCCTTCTTAGCTATAGGACTGTACCCAAAAAAGCTATTTGAGGAATTTTTAAAAGTAACTCATAAAAAACTTGAAACTTTTAAAACTTTAGTTTTAAAAATGATTATGTTTTCTCGACATAAATGTCATACGAAATTGAATAAAATGAATAAAAAAAAATGAATAAAAATTGAATAAATGAATAAAATTGTCATTTGCCATGACAAGTGGATCCAATATAATAATCTCAAACGTTCATCTTGCTTGTTTGACACGAATGAAGCCCTAAAAAACAGCGCAAATAGAACATTCATAAAAAGAAACATATAGGGAATATTTGGTAGTTTGCAGCAGGTATATTTCCATATGACTTCATAAAACCTTGTTTGTCGATCACAGTAGATGTATACTGCAACTGATTTGAAAATATGACGCGGAAACTCAAAGAAAACAGGTCGTTTGGTAAACAAATCGACTCTCTTCTTGTTCGAAGACAATACGAAACCATATACTACACTTAAGACCGTGACAAAACTAATGAAACTTGAATTAAAACTTTTGAATTGTCCTTCATACTCACCAGACCAAGCGCAAACTGACTATCATTTGTTCTTCAATTTGAAAAACTTTTTTGAAAAGAAAATAATTGAATTCCGATGATGCCGTAAGAATGGCCTCTCAGAAAATTATAGATTTTGCCTACTAAATTGTTAATCAAATGGTCAATACAAGCTGCCTTTCAAATGGCAAAAGTATGTCGATAATATTGGTACATACTTTAAAGACTGAGGTAAATATTCGTATTCGTAAATTATCAATAAACATCGACTTTAGTCTCACACTTGACGACATAATCATCTTAGATATGTTAGTAGATAAAAAAATAATTCATATACCAAGTTTCTTAAAAAGGAATTTTTAATATATGTTTAAAATATCTTTAAAAGGGTTTTGAAAGATTTATAATATGTTTTATAATATATAAAATATTTGAAAATTGAAAGAAAAATTCAACATAATTATAAGTTTTCAAACAGTTTTAATTCATGTGGACATGAAATTTAATATAATTTCACATGTTTTGCTCTATATTACGAAAATAATTTATTTCTAAAAAACTTTATTCATAGATTTTTGTCCTCAAATTTGATTTTTTGTATGTTAAATATTTTAAATATGTTAAATAAACTATAAAATGAAATTTGAAGATGAATTGCTTTATGGGCGTATTTGATACAAAACGAAACACAACCCTTTTAAAAGAAATACTTCTTTAAAATGTAAATATGATATTAAAATTGTTATTTTCCAGATTCTCTGTAAATATTTTAATTGTATTTGTAATGTGTATTTCTTACATTCTTACTTTTTACTAATTTATATAAAAAATTATTTATAATCATTTATTATTATTTTATTTATATAATTATTATAGTTTTTTGTCAGTCCCTTCTAATGAGCCTTATTATAAGCGGCCACGTTCAGATGGGTGACTAATTTTTTAATATATATATATATATATAAATATTTGTAAAACTTGGAAAGAATAAAAAAATTCAAAACAAAATGCATTTTGCCGATGTGCGATTGTCTTACACTGATCAAATTGTGTTATTATACTGAATGTCACCAGTTTCAAACGTGTTACAGTAGAGAGAACACAACGTTATCACATTCAAATTGTATCGATGTGATTTAGAATTGTTTTGAGTTTGGTGGAAAAGATAAAATTGACATGATCGTATTGAGGCAAATAATCTTCATCTCAAAGATTAGATTTTGGTTAGCTGTTAATTGTTATCTTTATCATATGTTTTCGTTACCTCATGTTGGGTATTAAAACTTTAATTTAAATATTTACTTTTTAAGCACAAATCTTTAATCTGAAATCTGAAATCTTTGATCTAACTCCAATTAATCAGTAAGGACTTCCAACATAAATATATAAATAATGAACACAAATTCTCTGAAACTTTTTTTTCAATAACACAAAATACACAGAACAAATCTCAAAATATTTTCAAATATTCTGCAAGTTTTTTTAAAATAACTATTATATGAATTTTTTTCCAGAGAATTCTTTTCAATTTTTTCTACAATAGTTTTTAGTTAAAATTTTAATTTATATTTTTCGAAACTCCAAAACTCATAAACAACGGTGTTGCAGATTCATAAATTAAAATAAATAAATAAAAAAATATATATGTAATTATAAAAATGTAAAATGTAATGAATCTGATTTGTTTTTTTTGTATTTGAAATTGATTGGAAAAATTATTTTAAAATTATTGAATACGTATGTGCTTTGTTTAAAAGTTTCAATTTAATAATTTTTGTGTACGTGACTATTGTCACAATTTTAAAATTGAATAAGATGAGCGAGTTTTTTTTGAATTTGTGTACGCTAATTAATTTAAAAATCAATAAAAGTTTATTTAAACGTTAATAATAAATGCGATATGTAACGATCGGTGTATGAATATTACGAATTTCGAACGGAACAATCGGCAGTTTTTGCAGGTAGACAACCGGATTGTGTGTTCGATATGATTCAGAGTTAAATAGCCGGAAGATATCATTGTTTGTTGCAAAATATGTCCATGTTGAAAAGGTTCTATTGTTTAATGTTTTGTTTTGTGATGAAAGTCAACGAAACGATTTCGAATCTAATCGATTTGGAAACTAAGGACAGATCATAAAGCCATCACTTTTATGTTGCATACTAAAATACCAATAACAACTCAGTTCCAGACATGGATCAATTATCTCAGTAGTTTGGATAGAGAGATAGTATACAAAAGAAATGAATTACGTGGAAATGCAGATATGCTGACTCGAAGCAAATGTGACAGATGTACCATGTCAAATGCAACATGAAGACGCAAAATCAGACAGACTTAAAACTAGATTATTAGCGGTTACGACAAGAAGCCAGGCAAAAGAAGCACACAGAGAATGGATACCCAAAGAGAATAGAAGTGAATTAATCACACAGACACACAGATTATTATGTCATGCAGAAGCGGAAAAATTTTACCATTATTTGAAGGATAAATTTCATATGGAAGAGGAACGCAAAACAGTGAAAGAAGTAGTAGGAACTTGTATAGAATGTCAACAAACAAAAACAGATAAGTCGAAGACTAAAGAAGAGGCTATCAAGATAAAATCATCTGAACCGTTTGAGAAAGTATACATCGATATATGCGGCCCATGGAGAGAGACAATAATAAAAGAAAAATATATAATGGCCACGATTGATTACTTCAGCAAAAACATCATTTTAACAGCGATCAAACGACGAGATAAACATACGATTATGCAAACGATTTTGAAAAAATGGATATTAAAATTTGATGCTTCTAAGGAAATACATGCAGATTGTGGGAAAAGATTTGAATCACAGAAGGTACAAGAATTAATGATAAAACAAGGTATTTAGTTAGTGTTCTCTAGTTCGTACCACTATAACACCAATGGTATGGTAGAAAGACAATTCCGAACGATACGAGAGTATATCCAAGCAAGTTTAAAAGAAAGAAAAGAGACGAGTTCGGCTGATATGCTCCCAGAGGTGGAATTCACATAAAATGCAACACGCCATAAAACAATTGGAAGAAGTCCGGCTGAAGTAATTTTAAATATGAAAATATATAAGCTGAAGTGGTATAGCAATAAAATGAACACGTCAGACGAAAACATCAAGTATCCAGACGGAAAAACACGATGAAATTTCAACATCGAAAATTAGGTCTTGGTAAAAAAAAGAGATAAGAAAAAAAGAGATAACATTATGACAGATATGAGTGACCATACACCATCATAGAAAAAAACCATGAGAGGAGTTATAAAGTGAAGGATAAAGAGAAAAAACAAATAGTAAGAAATATCGAAAAGTTCAAAAATTTTAAAGCAAATGGGGAATGTTAGGAATTAAAATTGTTAGGAAATTTTTTGAAAAAAGGTTAAATTAAATATTTAAAAATTAAAATTTTTATATAATTAAATTTGTAACGTTTGAAAAAATGAATTACTAAAATTAAGAAGATCTTATTAAATTCCTAATAATAAAAAATTTGTGAGAGTTTCAAATTTAATATAAAAAGTAAAATGTATAATTTTAATATGTGGAACGGCTTTTAAAAAATTAATAAAATTAAACGAAACGATTAAATATTTTAAAATGTTATCGTAATTTAAAATTGATTTATAAAAGTAATAAAAAAATCAAATATGAATATTTCAAAAGGATTTTTATTTATATAGGTTTAAGATTTCTAAAACAAATTGTTTCTCAAAAAAAAATAATAAGTTTGTTTAAATATTAGATTAAAACATTTTTATGTGTGGTATAATAAAAGTTTTGATGTCTGAAATATCTCACAGTAATAATTCCGACGAAGTTCCAAGAACCTCTAATATATAAAAAAGCGTTAAAATTTCATTGGTTAAAATATTATAATGTTACTTCTATTACCGAAATTCGAGTTGTTCCATCATCATTATTTATGGATCATATGGAAGAAACTTATGAGTACGACACAGTTGATAAAGGTATGGATTGTCAGTTAGTTTGTATGATATTGAGAACTATTCTTAATTTGATTCTTTGAGGCTCAAACCAAATACTTCCATCATCTGCTAAAGATGATAATAATTCAACAGCCGCGGATGAAAATCAATATCAAAATCTTCTCTAAATCAAATGGTTTCTCACTATTATGTTGTTTATTTAACTTTAAAACCCATTTATGACAGAAAATTTGTATAGTTTTGTTTATTAAATCTTGATCATTTATTGCACCTGTAGATGAATCAATCACCAACGGATCAGAAAAATTCAGAAAAAGAATTTTCAATAATCAAAGCTGAAAAACCTTCCACTGAGATGAAACATTCCAAAGAAACAGATTTATCTACTATTGATCAAACAAATCAAAATAAATCATATTAAACACACGGAACGATAGAGAAAATGTTTTGATGTGCCTATGCACTCAATGAGCATCTCTCGGGACATAAACGAAGGTGATGAAACTAGTGCACCCAATAATTTCTACCATTTTAGACACCAAAAGACGCATTTGAGAGGCATTCAGTTTCGATCCAAAAGCAATTTAAAAGTTGCCGTGGAGAATTTCTTCGATGCATACCCCATAGAGGATTTAAAAAGGTGTTTTTTGAGTTAATATTTCGTTGGTGGAAGTGTGTGGAGCGAAATGAATATTTTGTTTGAAAAATGATGCCTATGAAGCTGTACAAAAAATTATAGAGTTTTATGTAATCAAAGAACTCAACCCAGAACACAATATACGTTAAGCTTGTTGAGTTATAAAAATGCCATTTTTGAAATTATTTTTTTGTCAGTCCGGATACCTATTACCAACATTACGTGAAAAAGAACCTTACTCGATTTACTCCTCAGTCAGTGTTCACTAATCTGTGTTTTGCGATGACGATTTTTTTCTCATATGTACGAGTTTTTACAGCCATGAAAATTAAATTTGTACTCATGCGGATCATCGGAAACCGTGCATCCACATTAATTTGAAATCTCCGATTGTCGAACACATGGAAAGGTACGCAACTAAAGATGGAGGCATAATTTTTATTACTATTAATGCCACTTTCGATCGAAAAACACAACGAGTCTGAATGAATCACTACTGATCGATTGAATTGTCTCAAGGAAATTTTTATCATCCTGATTATGACAGTCGATGAGATCTAGAAGAATGCTATTTATCGTCGATAAAATCAAATTGTCATTTTTAAATTCACTAACGATATATGAAACTTTTGTTGGATGTAATTTAAACGTTTTATCATAAGGATTTGTCAAAATGTCGATTGATGAAACCCATTTTGTTAAATTTAGCGCAAATACTTTTTTCATGTCTTATTAAATTTATCAAAAATGAAAATCAACCCGCAAACTTTTATTTTTCATTGACATTATACTTTTTTTTGAAACTGAACATTTTTTAAATACTTTTTACTTTTTGTAATTGACATTTTTTTAAACTTTTATAGTTCTTTTCCTTTTTCAAAAACACAAATATTGCAATTGTGACGAAAACATACATCGTCCAATTACATTCACTGACAAATCACATACATACATTCACTGAAAAATCATATTCGTCATCTATCAAAAGCAACACACACTCTAAAACACGTACACGACACTAATCGATAACATTTGTCCTATTAAACAATTTAAATGAATTTAATTCAAATTGATTTTTAATCACAATTACTATTAAAACCGATGTAAATGCAGCTCAACCCAAAAATCAAGTATACCATCACAAAATCACATGAACGTGAGGGTTTAATTATTTATTTTAATTTAATTTTTTTAATATATTTTTTAATTTAATTAAATTTTATTTCACTATTAATTATTTTACTTTTAATTATTTAAATTAGTTATATTATTAATTATATATTTTATTTAATTTATTTATGGTTTTCCTAAACTGGAAAATGTTTGGTCAAAATAACAAATTTTCCGCTCCAACAAAATTAGCTTTCACTAAATCATCAGTTTTCGATTTCATTGTTAGGCAATTCCTTACTTTAGGTGCAACATCGAGTAAGTTTCTTGATCACTGCAAATATAGAAAATATATAGATTTTCATCAAATTCAAAAGATGAATTTGGTATTCTTCAAAAATATTTTAATTCAAATTATGAGAAGTTGTTTTGTGAATCATTGTTAATAAGACACTACAACTCATTGATTAACATCCCAAATGGAAAAAGTAAAGCAACTTCAATATGAAATATCTTTAAATAAAATAAAATATATAAGTAATATATATTTACAACAGTGAAAGAAGAATAAATTTTAAATAAAATAATTCCAATAGTTTTCATCGTTGAATATGTTAATAAAAGTCGATCGTGCTTCTTCCTCTGAATTTACAATTATCTTCAATTTTACTAATAATGGAAATTATTCCGGTTCACCGATCGTCTTTTGCTGCTTTTTAATGATTTAAAAGAAATTTCTCTTATTCTGTTGAGTCATTACTAAATTAAAAAAAGTAATTCGAATTTCGAATGCATTTGCAACTTTTATAAAAGTTGATAATAAAAACATAATTAAATAGT
>MQRK01128081.1:0-11309 GCA_001938485.1 Girardia tigrina
AATATCATATTTACATTTTAAAGAAGTATTTCTTTTAAAAGGGTTGTGTTTCGTTTTGTATCAAATACGCCCATAAAGCAATTCATCTTCAAATTTCATTTTATAGTTTATTTAACATATTTAAAATATTTAACATACAAAAAATCAAATTTGAGGACAAAAATCTATGAATAAAGTTTTTTAGAAATAAATTATTTTCGTAATATAGAGCAAAACATGTGAAATTATATTAAATTTCATGTCCACATGAATTAAAACTGTTTGAAAACTTATAATTATGTTGAATTTTTCTTTCAATTTTCAAATATTTTATATATTATAAAACATATTATAAATCTTTCAAAACCCTTTTAAAGATATTTTAAACATATATTAAAAATTCCTTTTTAAGAAACTTGGTATATGAATTATTTTTTTATCTACTAACATATCTAAGATGATTATGTCGTCAAGTGTGAGACTAAAGTCGATGTTTATTGATAATTTACGAATACGAATATTTACCTCAGTCTTTAAAGTATGTACCAATATTATCGACATACTTTTGCCATTTGAAAGGCAGCTTGTATTGACCATTTGATTAACAATTTAGTAGGCAAAATCTATAATTTTCTGAGAGGCCATTCTTACGGCATCATCGGAATTCAATTATTTTCTTTTCAAAAAAGTTTTTCAAATTGAAGAACAAATGATAGTCAGTTTGCGCTTGGTCTGGTGAGTATGAAGGACAATTCAAAAGTTTTAATTCAAGTTTCATTAGTTTTGTCACGGTCTTAAGTGTAGTATATGGTTTCGTATTGTCTTCGAACAAGAAGAGAGTCGATTTGTTTACCAAACGACCTGTTTTCTTTGAGTTTCCGCGTCATATTTTCAAATCAGTTGCAGTATACATCTACTGTGATCGACAAACAAGGTTTTATGAAGTCATATGGAAATATACCTGCTGCAAACTACCAAATATTCCCTATATGTTTCTTTTTATGAATGTTCTATTTGCGCTGTTTTTTAGGGCTTCATTCGTGTCAAACAAGCAAGATGAACGTTTGAGATTATTATATTGGATCCACTTGTCATGGCAAATGACAATTTTATTCATTTATTCAATTTTTATTCATTTTTTTTTATTCATTTTATTCAATTTCGTATGACATTTATGTCGAGAAAACATAATCATTTTTAAAACTAAAGTTTTAAAAGTTTCAAGTTTTTTATGAGTTACTTTTAAAAATTCCTCAAATAGCTTTTTTGGGTACAGTCCTATAGCTAAGAAGGGTGTCATTGAGCGAAACAAATGATAATCGGATGGAGCGGTGTTAAATCCAATACTATTGCTGTAGCATTACTTTTAAATCAAACTCTTATCTTTTTTAGTCCATTTTAAATTTTCAAGCTTTTCAATAATTATAAAAGATTAATAAAATTGATCAAACAAGGCGACTTCTAAAGCAATCTCAAGTTGAAACTATCTGATTGTTTACAATAAATGTTACTAGAGAAGGGATAAAATAAGCATTCGACATCAATCGATAATTGACCCTAAAATCAATTTGCATCAAAAAATGTTATTAAAAATTGACATTTCAAGTTTTTATTCAATTATTTCATCTCGAATGTTTCAAAAAATGTAAAATAATATCTAAAAATCAAAAAAAATATTTTTTAAATAATAATTCGATTATATATTTATATTTTAGTAATAATAGTTTATATGGTAATAATTTATTTTCATTTAAAAATATAAAATCTGATTAAATTTATAAATAATGATTTTTTTGTTACATTTATCTAAAATTAAATTATTATTTATAGCAGTTTTAGACAATTTTTTTGTAACATTATTTTGTCAAAAGTTTCGTTACGTCTTTTTTTATAATTATAATTATGAGATAAATTACTATTTTGGAATTATAAAACTTTAGAATATTCGAATTGGGTTATTTTCATAATATTTAAAATATTTATAATCTGTCAATTTTCTATTCTAATGATGGAATATCATTATGTTTACCTTTTATTCCTTTTGAAAATAAAAAAAAATATTCATACATTTACTGGTCATTAAAAAAAAGTTAAATAAATTAATGAAAAAGACAGGTTTTCAAAATAAATTATCAGACATAAAATTTATATTATTTTTTGTTAAAACAAATATTTTAAAGTTTTGTCTTTGATCATTTTCGGCCATTTAACACTTAAAACAATCAAAATTTTCTTTGACCAAAAAAATAATAATTTGCAATATTTAATAAATTAAAAATATTTAGTATTGATGCCATATTGCCTCTCTCACTTCAGATGTTAATCTTTAATCTGGTTAACCCCTTAAAGCACAGTTTTTTTTGTAATTCAATAATTTATTGTAGCGTTAACTCGAGCGTGAGCGTTAAGTCGTTAAATGGTCAAAAAATGTATAAGATAAAAACTGTACGTCGAGTATATTTAAATGTTCTATGTTGAGTAAACTAAAAAGAAATAATTTACGGATCATGAAAGATTGTCTATTTGAAGTCTTTCAGTCTCTATTGCTTAAACAAAAGACTATTTTAAGATAGTAAACAAAATTATATCGTCCATTTAATTAATGGTCAATTTACGTCATTTTTTAGTTGTTAAGTGACACCTTAACCCTTACCTTAATCGAAACTATTAACATTAACCAATAAACTTTATACTATTTCTCACCATAACCTTAACCCTAACCCTATATAAATGAAATGTTGATATTATTATTAATAACAAGAAATTACAATTTATACTAAATTGCTTTTTAGCAAAATAATTAGTAAATAAATTATAGAAATCGTCATTTATCAAATGAAATAGTAATAATTAATATTTTCATAAACATTTTCATGAAATTCCTTGTAGGAATCATCGAAATGGACATTATTCGAATTCGGTGTTGATTTAACAATTTAACGACCAGCACAGCTTTTGGTCTATTTCATAGGCTTACCGACGTTTTTCAGCGAAGGCGCTACACCGACAGAACCGTCTTAATGTAGCCTATCCAGTTTAATCACGTTCTTAAGTGGATTCGCCTCGGTTCCTAATACATTTTGCATTTTATTTGAGCGTTACGGACATACATTCATACGTATATACAGACATGGGCTATTATTATATAGATTTTAAATAATTTAAAATTTAATAACTTTATATTAAATTTTTAAATAATTAAAGCAAATTAATATTTTAAAATAATAATTGTTTATTTTAATTTTAACCAATGAAATTTGTGGTAAATATTTCTAAAGATTTATTCACTTTTTAATTATTTTATTAATCATTGTATGATGCAAAATTACGAAATTTTTTGATTATATTTGACCAGAGGATAAATCAACTTGAGATAATAATAAAAGTTTTTAAAATAATATTAGTGTTCTAAATAATGCATATGCACAAGATTGTATGGTCCTTCGTATTCTTTTGTCCTTTGTTTCTTGCTTTCCCCTTGACTTTTACCTTATCTCCATTTTTAAATTTCCTCTCTGTTGAAATTACTGTATCGTTCATGAAAAGGTTTTCTGTGTTTCCTGAAGGATACCATCTTTCTTTGCAGATTATTTAAGCAAAAATAACTTCAGATGAACTTTTTCAATTGTTTTTTGTGAAGATCAATTCAAAGTCGACTCAATTTTAGAAAAGATTTCATGCCAATCAGTTTTTTTCTGTCTTAACACATTGTGTTTATAATTTTTCATTGTCCGGAACTGTCGTTCTACTTGTTCATAAGAATTCTTATGGTATTGGGTTGAGATCCATAATATTAAATCAAACAATGTCCGTAAAGTATAGTAATTAGGCTTTATTAAAAATTAAAAAAAATATATTACATTGTGAAATTTTATGTTTTATTATGGTAAAATTGATAGTTGAAAATTTATAAATCCCCTAGAAGCAAAGGAGACATGATAGAAAATTTTTAACTGTAACCAGTGGTTCCAGAACCAAATATGTTTACCCTACTTGGGTACTGAATGCATTTAATAAACAAATATTAAATAATATTGTTCGTTATTTTACAGTATTTTCTTTTGTTCACGAAGTAACCACTTTGTATTTTTGATAAGATTCACATGTCCGAACCAATTCTTGGATTCTCTGTGTCAAATTCTTTGCCGCGTAGTTATTTTTCATAGGTGATTCTAACCTTTTTGCCCCTGTGTAAGCAAGCGACTGATGATTCTTTTATACTTTGCTTTCAATTTCATCATCTGCTAAATAGTTTTTCTAGTTATATTGATCCATTTTTACTCTAAATACATAGATATCCTCCAAACAGACTTTGGTTCTCTTAATTTCATTAACGACCTTCATCTTTATTATTTTAAATAATATTATTTATTATATTATTATTTTACAACAATATAATAATACCGGATTCATAATGTTCAAATTAAATCTCTTGGTGGGGTTTTTATAAGCAAAGGTAAACTCGAATAATATTTAAATTAGAATATAAATTTTGTGTGATTATTTTCCTTTCGATTTATGGAATCATCATACAATATAAGCGGACTCAGGTTGATGAAATTCCAATGATTACTGATTATATTATTTTTTTAATTTATCACACCAAAATGAACTCATTTTTTTACGTAAATGTAAATTTATTATTATTGTGTTTATTCAATTTTGAGTAATTTTAAAATTAAATTAATTAATAATTCTTTATTAAATTTACTCTTTATGAAAAAGTAATGTGCATTAAGTGTTCAATTTTGAAATGAACTCAAAATAACATGTTAATATATATATATAAATATTAACCTTGTGGGAGTTATTAAAAAGGTGACCCCACTTGTGACAGCCAAGTGTACTCAAATTAATGAGTTGAACCTGTTATATATATATATACAAAATATTCAAAAATAAGGTTATAAATGGCCATTTTTTGCTTCTTAATTTTTAAGTTATTTTACCTTTAAAAAATAATTTTTAGAAAAATAATTTCTAGATTAGATACAAAGTTATGAAAATGTTAATTTTTATAATATAATTTATAAATTTTGTAAAATTATTTTTTTATTATTTATTAATTAATTTTTAAAATTAATTAGACAAAATAATATCCAAAATGAATGCAATATAAAAATAAAAATACAATAAAAACCCGAGTCTTAGTTGTAGATTATACGATGTTCAACTTGAATGACTTAATAACGTTTAATTTCAGACACGAAATCAAGTAGATGTTAGTTCAAACACAAAAAAACAGATACTTTTGTGGTTCTTGAGGAATAACTTGAGTTGATTTAAATACACTGAAAATAATGTTTTTTGGTTTTAAATAGGTTATTTTTTTTGCAAGAAGCTATTGCGACAACATTTACTATTTCGAGTGACAAGCGGTCCCCGGTGATAAAAATTAGGACGTTAGACTATTTTTCGAGAGACGAGAATTCTTTCAGCGCTGATTGTCGGTTGGATGAGGTTATTAAAGTCGCGGAGGAGATTTTTGGTGTTTGCTAGTTAGTAGAGTGTCGGTTATGGTGAATTGATGATCCCTTAGGCATGAACGGCAATCGCAATATGTCAGTGGTTACAGGTTGACCTTTATCTAATTTTCTTTGAATGGGAAGGCTGGAATAAAGATAGTGTTGGTGAATCAGTGAGTAAGTGGATCTTTTTCAGATCTTGATGGTTTGAATTCGGCTTATTGTTTGAGTGCAAGCATGGTATTTTGGTGGGTCATACTGAATTGCCACACAAGCATATCTATAAACGGTTGAAAGGCGAGAGCGTGGATCAATACATGGTTTTTAGAGACGTTTTGACATGTCTGCATACCTAAATGGGTAAACTTTGATAGTGCTGGTGTTGGAATACGGATACCGGATATTGTCATCTTGTAACTTACTGCCTTCGTTTCTTAAATTCTTCGATCTCTTTATATATATTATCTTTAGAGACAGTTATCTTTATAAATGTGGGCTTCAGCGCGAAATATTTCTTCATTGTTCGTATTCAGGAAAAATACAATTCATTACGCTTTGGTATTCTATGGTGTCCTTTTTTTAGATAATTCAAATAAAAAAGTAATAAGAAACATACAAACATCCGTTTTATGAAATATAATTAGTGTCTTAATTCAAAAACTTCATTATATCATCAATATCACAAAATTAATGAACTAATATTTAAAAGTCAAAAAATTTTCGTCAAAATATATTGTGATTAATTTCGACGTCATCATCAGACTGAATTAACAATGATATACTCGCGTTTATATGTCAAAGCAATGTTTTTGTAATCATTATGTCATTTAAATCATGAAAATACTTTCAATAAAGTTGAAGAGGATGGTGTTTGGACATTGATTTTAGGATCAAAAGATTCGATCAACAATGCTTCACACATCACTCTCTCCCAGTAATTATCAAATTATCAAAAACTAATATTTCTCCTTTTTATCTAGTTCGAGGCATTTTGTTATGATTTGCATATATTTTTCAAGACAACATTTTATTCTTTTTGAGTTAATCTTTGTTTTTCACTTCACAAACATTTTAATTTTATATTTAAAAGTTAAATAAATATTGTATATTTAATCAGTTTTTTTTCTTTTGTTGTTATTTTTCTTTTAATGTTATTTTGACTAAAAGGAAACGTACTTGTATCTTTTAGGATTAAATTAGAGATATTGATAATAATAATTATAATTTTAAAAGTAGCTTCAAGAATAATTAGGGCTAGTTATTTACAGCCAACATTTGAAGGTCAGACATTACTTCGTATAGAAGTAAAAGATCAAAGAATATAAAAACAATGTATGATTCAATTAGTGATGAAGCAGTTGAATAAACTGAGAAAGTCGAATTATTATTTTTTGCAGCTAAAAAACACTGTTTCATTTTAATTGTCCAAAGTAGATAAGATCATCATATGTCTATTTATTTCGACCGTACCATTTGATTTATGTGATCATCAATACAATACATTCGCAGATTCCTGTAAAAATCAGATTTAAAGAGATCAAATCGAAGTCTTTTTTTGACGAAATTCTCACAAGCTGCCCTTCGAACAGATGGGATGAATATAATTTATTACGCATCTGGTGTTTACTCCCATCAAGGTTATTTATCTACAAAAACCCTATTAAATCCGAAAAACTTAATAATCTCTCATTTTGTAATTTTTTTAATGGAATTAAATTTTTTTTATATTTATGGAAAATCAACGTTTAATTAAGGAATTATTTTCGTTAAAAGAACGTTGTTTCTCATTGAATCTCCTCATTCCTCATAAAATACAAGCAGAAAACCATTATAATCGCGGCAGTTGGGTTCACATACGTATATTATATGAAAACATATTAAAAAATTCCCGTATGAAAAACGAATTTCAGATTAAAGAAGGATATATAATTTCTTAGAAAATTTTTTTATAAAAAAAATCCATAATTCTAATAATATTTTAAAATATTATATATTATTGAAAAATTAAAAAATTATATTCAGATTAAAAAATTTCAATTAATTAATAATTTAATTTTAGGAAAAATTAATTTTAATAATTTTCTAAAAGTTCATAAAATAAGATAATTGAAGTATAAGATTATTTTAAAATAATAAAATTTTTTAGAACATTTTTTTTATATTTGGATTTAATATTATTTTATAATAAAATATTTTTTTCATGTTGTCTACTCTACTCCAAAAAAAATAGAAAATATAGTTAACTTTTTTTATTATTTTGCCATTAAAATTAGAAATAATGCTTGGAGAGAACTACAATATGTGGTTTATTTGTTCTTAAAATGATATTTTATTACATTATTAATAAAAGAAAAATAACTTTTCATTATACACATATATATATATATATGGGAAGGAAGTCTTTTATGGTTTACAAAATATATAATTCACTAAGAAATAATTAAAAGGGAAGTTTATTGATCACAAAAAAAGGAAAATAAGTCAAGAAGGAATAAATATAAAATAAATATAAAAACTAACTTCATTTAAAGAAGGATAACCAGATTACAATTGGCATGGAGGAAAGAATGTGACTTTGGTTTTTAAAGACTCACAATTTCGAATAATTCGAACTTTCGTATCAAGGTTTTTGAAATATTTAAAATAAAAAGCAGCTTTAAAAATTTAAATAATCTTCTGTATTTGAGTAAAAATTTCTCGAATGATCTTATATAAAAAATAATAATTGATTTAACTAACAATTTTGACGAAAATAAAAAATAAAAAAATTTCGACAAAAAAAATGAAGCGAAACCTAATTATTTATGCATTCTCGAAAAAATATTCAAGGAGACATTATTTTCATGGATCTAAATACTCGTACAACGGAGAGACAAATTGCCATCTCTAAACCCGGTTTTCAAAGAATTCACGACCATTAAAGGTTCTTTATCATAGGATATATTGCAAGAATAAATCTCTTCTCTTTCAAGGGGTGAATTTTCTTTTCTAGAGAAGTTATTTTAAAATTTAAAAAGCATTTTATTAAACCTTTTTTTAACTCTTAACTAAATCAAATAGTTTATAAAGTAGAATTACAGAAAATTAAAGCATACAAATACAATATTTTAGTACATCAGAAAATATGTATAACAACATAACAAAATATGTATCACAACAAAGTACCTTATATACACTGTATCACATGCTCTCTACTTAAAGAAACTAATAATAAAACACATTTCTTTATTAATTTATTAATACTTTGAAATACATAGAAATATAAATTCCATTGTAATTAAATGTATTTGATTAATTGAATTTTTAATGGGATCCTTGAGGCTGTTGCTACAAACTTAAATATTTAATAAAATATTAAACTTGCATAGGAAAATAGCGAAATTTGTATTCAATTTCATATTAAGTTTCTGTAAGTTGTTTAGTCTACTGAACTGGACAAACGTAAAAGGATTCTAATTAGTAGTGTAAAAAAATAATAACAAACGATGTACTTTTAACTCTTTTTGTGTGATGTTTAGTAAAAATGCCTCTTTATATGAATATAAAGAAGCAGTTCACACCTGCTCAAGTAATAAGTTGGGCAATAAATACAAGAACAAAAAAATGTATGAATTATTCAAGTCTTTTTATAGCTTTAAATCGTTGCACAAAACAACACAACTAATATCTGAAAAGCTAGAAATCGAATATGCCTGATCAATAAAAATGTTTTAAATAATACAGTCAACTCCGTATATCTCAAAATCGCTTTTAACAAATTATCGTCTATCTCAAATTTTGTTCACAGTCCCGATTTTTCTCCATAAGTTTCAATACATTTTAATACTGTTTATGTCAAAGTCGTTTAACTAAAATAAATCGTTTATCTCAAATTGTTATTTTTTTACTGTGAGGGATAATTTGGAATGTTGTAAGTTTGTTGTTTGTATGCTGTTTAGATTTGTGACTCTCCTACTCAGATGGGATTGATATGTTTATTGATTGATTATTTGAATCTAATGAAATTAATTTAATGATAATAATTTTTAAATTCTAATTAATTAAAGTTTGATAATTATAAATTTTAATAATATTTTTAGTAACGATTTTAACTTATTTAATTTAACATATTTTAAAAATTACTTAATGCATTTTTATCCAATAAAATTTTGAGAAATTAAAAGTTGATATTACAATCTTTCCATCAATTGATTTTTTAGATTTTTGAATACATAATCAAAAACTATATCAATCAAAGAAATATGATCTCTGAAAATTGTTGTGAAGAATCTGTTTGTGTTGTCAATAAATGTTTACATTCAAATTGTAATGTTGCAAATATTTATAATTGAGTTTTTTTTTAAAAAATATAAAAAAATTTTCTAAAATATGTTAATTGAATTTTAAATATCGTTAATTGAATATTTTTTTGTTAATAATATTTAATTACGGGTAAGTATTTTAATTTTCTGATTTGGTTGTCGAAAATATCATATTTATAGACTACATTGATGTTGATAAAAAGTTTTTTTCTGTTGCAACTTTTTCTGAAAATGAAATCTTCAACATCATTCAAGAAAACAAAACGAAGAATGCTACTGAATCGATGATGAAGAGTCAGGTCCTGATCGTCCAATGGTGTCATTGTCGATCACAGTAAAAACAATTCATGATCTGGAACTTTTGGCATTGTAACAGGCCGAATCAAACAAAATTCTTGATTATATCAGTACCGTTAAAGACTGGATCCTTAGTCGAAATTCCAACGACTTTTCTTCACAATTGCTAATTTTATAATATATCTGTTTCTACGGTATCTTGTTTATCTGTCAATTTCTGCCATATTTCTAATATTTAATCCTAGGATGACAAAGAAAAAACTAGTTGTGGACAATCGTCGGGATATTTCTTAAACGTCAGTATTTAGATTTTTTAAGCTGAATATAGTCAAACTGAAATTTGACATAAATTAAAATTAAAAAAGGATATTGATAATTACTTGTAACAATAAACTTGAAATGTGTGATTTTGTTCTAAATTGTTCGTTTCAAATTTTGCATATCTCAATTTTTTATGATCCCTAAGAATTTGAGATATGGGGAGTTGACTGTATTTTAAACAATATATTGTTTTAGAAAAAAATTATATTTGAACTAAGAGGAATATTTTTTTATATTGGCAAAAATCCAACCGCCCCCAAAAACTCTGTGAAGCCCACTGATGGGCAGTAGGGACCAGGTTGACTATCACTACTTTATAGCATCAGAATTAAAAGAATTTTTAAAAATTGAAGTGATGTTATTTGAAGAAAATAAAATTGCCATTCGATTTTTTTATGTTAATTTATTTTTTTAAGTTAAATAAACATTCAAACATCATAACATGTTCGATATGCAATTTCTTTAGAGTATTTTAACTAAATTATTTTTAAAATATATACCATTAAAGTTTAATGAAAGTTTTATAATAAGAATAGGAAATAAAATACTTAATTTTAATAATGCAGTTAGCGTCAGTCATGGATAGTTGAGGATTAGATAAAGCAGGAGCAAGACATAAATCTCGAATTTCGAAAGTCACTTCGTGTTCTATGTATCTTACAAGCTAGGTAAAGATTTCATACAAGATTATCTATTTCCCATAATGAAACCAGTACTTAGTGTAATTATCTAAAGAGAAATATATTCGGCTTCTGGCATTGCCTAACAACATTTCAGACTTCCAATCAAGAAAATTGAGTCTCGACTTAAAAAGACCACCTATACATCCCAAATTTTATACACAGAACTGCTTGACGCTGCAGTTAGTATGTGGTGTCATATAATTACATTAGAGAACCTGAATAACTTTGTAAAATTTATACCAGCATGTTAAAAGATTGTTGTA
>MQRK01128092.1:0-16289 GCA_001938485.1 Girardia tigrina
AAAATCCGTCAATTGATTACTGTCCATTGAATTTCAGTGACGTCAAAGCAAAACAGTTCCAAATCGAACCAATCGGCGGCCAATGTCGGCTCGACAAATCGACGAAAGATTCGTAAAGATTAATTCATCTGATAGAAAAAAAATCTGATTTGCTTTTATTAATGTTTCGACAATAAATGTTAGCTTTAGTCCGAGTTTCAAGGTCACTGGAGTTGATTAAAATTCGCGCCTTGTCTTCTTTCAATGTTTGTGTGTGTGTTTGTGCATGTGTGTGATTGTCTGCTTGTGTTTGCGTGTCTGTGTGGATGAGGGCCCGTGCAGTCGTGTGTCTGTGGTGATGTGCCGCGCGCGATATCAGACTGGTGCGTGTGTTGTGATTTGTCGAACCGTTTGTTGGTGGTGCTCATCGATATGCATCTGTTGGCGATCGTGCCACGAAAACATCGACAAAGTTACTATTTCGTGTTGTGTTACATCATTATTGATATATATGTATGGATATGTATACATATATAATATACATATATTCTGGGAGCATCCAACACATGTATCCGCCCAGCATCGCTGCACCTGTCTGGATCGGCTCTGTGTTATAATTAATAACATTGGGGATGTGCGGTTTGATTAAAATATTTAGCCACACTCAACATGGGAAATTTAACGCTATGCATACACGTGAAATCAATTCCAGATTTTGGAAGGCCTAATCAGTGTTTTAGCAGCGCTTCTACAATTTCCTCCACTTTTTGATTATGTTGGTACTTGGCATCGTTTGTACTACTTGTGATGAGTTGTAACGATGAGGGTAACAGCTCTTTGAGCTTCACGAGTTTCATTAGGAATAGAGTTTCCCGGTTCGGAAGGTTTGGATTATCAAAGAAATGTGAGTTTCCATTGTTTTGATTTATGAAAATAATCTTTTCAAATCTCTAATTTGCAATTTTTTGTAACTTTCTGTTAATAGTATTAAAATTTAAAATAATAATAGTAATAGTGACAATAAAAGTAATTATTAATAAATGTTAATTTTACCGAAAATGCGACCCTAAAGTTTTTCTTTCGCGAAATGAATTTCCCATCTTTCTAATTTACAGGAAATTGGTTATTTTATTGAAAAAAATTTTAATAATTATATTTACATAATCTTTGATGTAGGTCGGTTGGTGCTATCTGCAAATATTTGGTTTTATTATAAATAGATAACTTTGTGAATTTATTCTATATTGAAAAAAAAATTTGTCAATTAAACAAATGTTTTTCGCTGTGGAAAAAATTTCTTCAGTCTGCTTTCGTAAACTTTTCTTCCAAATTGAAATTTTTTCTTCTTGATATTTTTTATTCCATCAGTTGCGATTTTAGGATATTAAAATCCAGTTGCTACTCGTCCATTTATCAATTTAAAACACTTGATCGACGAAACTATTCTGCAAAATCGCCGAGTCAGGATAATTTAAAGAAGCCGCTTTAATAGTTGTGAATTTGATTATTGTTATGATTAACAATTTCGCCGGGCTTAGTCTGAAACTGGTAACCGCAATAATTCTAAGATTGTCTACTAAGCCACCCATAAGCGTGTAGACCACTTATTATTTTTATATGCTCTAAACTTTTGAAATGTTTTGATAAGTAAACAGTCAGTTTTTGAACGGACTAATAAAGAAAAGTACTAAAGAATAAAACATTAATTAGAGCAAAAGTAAAATTGATGACTGAGCAATTTAGTAAAGCATTTCTTCCTTATCTGAAGCGAAACTCTCTTTCACCAATAAATTCAGAACTCTTAAAACTGATTTTAACAATCATTTAAGCTCAAAATCTGCTTACAATGTTGCATATAATAATATACACGGAACGGTTAGAAAAGTTTTCGACTTTTATAAAAATAAGAAAGAAACTGGTAAACATAATTTTTGTTTTACAAAAAAAACCATATTCTAAGAAATAATAATATTCTCATAGAGAAATTTCCCCAAAATTTTCTTGAGATCTTCCATCGCAAATGTTTGTGATGTGATTGAACAGCCTGAAATGCTGGATGTAATATGTACGGATTGCGGGGGATGGTATATCGGCACCGATTCTGTAAAGAAGAGATAAAAGACCAAGAGTGTTTTCGTGCGGTAAATAAATATCTTTTGTATCGGAAACCGTTTAGTTTATCGATTAAATTGATGTAGTACTGGGAGGGGAAGATTTCTTTCATAAAAACCACATTTACGATTTCTATAGAACTCTAAAAGAAGTTTAGAGTAAATACATTTTTGGATCAGATGTGCACAAGAAACAGTTTTAATGACTTCTAGATGGAATAACTTACTAATGATTCTCCATGAAATAAGGAATGCTGAGGTTAAATGGCTCCTCATGTTCAATTAAGGTATTTGCAAATAAATTGGGAAAAACATGTATTGAGATACATTCATCGGCAGATATCTACTAATTATTATTTTTCAGATGTGAAAAAATTGTAAAGAAACCATTTTTATAAACAATCTCCACGTTCTTGTGAGCATTTCATTTTAAACGCTCTTCACAAATCTTTCAACTATCTTTGCACTTATCTTTGTGTCATATCAACCTGCATGTTATTGATCTGTTATAGATTCTCTTTTCTTTAAGCTTTCGCTAGGTTTTACTGAGCATCAATCGTACAATAGCAATTGCGTACCACTGTCGAAATCACATATTTTATACTTTCTAAGGGCATGTGGATTTCAAAGAAATAACAATTGATCTATATAAACGAAACGACTAAAAAAATAAATTAAATTAAAAACAAATAAAAATAAAATGTACTCAATCAAAATCGCGTAATCCGGATTCGTGGGCACCAAGAAAATTAATCCGTATTAGACAAATTTAAGTATTGTGGGATCAGAAAAATCACCCGCATTTCGCGAATATCCGGATTACATACATCCGGATTTGGCAAATTTAACTGTATATTGTAAATTAGGTATTTTTATGACATATTATTGTAACCGAAAATTGTTTTGATAGTTTAACAAGAAATAATGCTTTCATTTAATACTTTATAAAAAAACTAAGCATGAAAAACAGAGGGAATTTTAAATTGTAAAGATGTATCTTTTTAAGCGAATCAATGTTGTCACACAAGTCTGAACCTGTACACTGGAAAAATTTAAATCAAATTTAAATGTATCGAATGCCACATAAAAATTAAAGAAACAAGAAACGAAGCAGTGAACCTATTTGTACTGTTTATGGTTCAACTGAAAATCCGAATACCTATACAAAGCAGATTCATATTGAAATTAACTGGAAATACGATTTGTTGTGGTACAATTTGATGGAAAAATGCACATAATTTTTCATTTTCAACTTAATTTAAATCCTTTCAAAAACTCATACCGGTTTATTGACAAAGTCTCTATGGCAGTTAATTCCAAGACATTCGATCCCACGACATTCAATACCACGGCATTTATTCCCGAAAAACATCGAGAAAATTAATTTATTTACAAAAAATTTAAATGTTTATTTTTTATTTTTAAATTTTTTAATAAATTTAATTTTTTCGATTTTTTCTATGGGAATGAATATTTAGGTATTAAATGTCGCTGGATTTTGTTGGATTAACACAACAGCATTTTTATATATTCAGACAGATTCCTAGGAGACAAGTGTAATTGAATTAATAAAATTAAATGCAAAAAATCTTGGAACGTCTTCGAGTCAATCTTTTACTTTTGGGATTTGAAAAGATAATTTGAATGATTGACCAAACCTAGGGTATGTTAAAAGTTGGTTAAGTTATTAATTTATTGTTAAATAATTAGTTAATTTTTTAAATAAAATGATAATTGAAAAGAACAAAATCAGAGGTTCGTGATAATTCGTGGTTGAAAGATCAGAAGTTGACATTTTTGAAACTTTTATTTAATAACAAAAATGTAACATATTTTTAAATAAGTTTTTCTAATAAATTTCCGAGAAACACTTTTCATCTTTTTATCACACAAATACATAAAAATAATGAATTTTAAATATATATAAATAATTTAATTTTAAAATGTAGTCCTGTGTTTTTTACATTTATTATTTAATAAAAAATATTTTACTTCAAATTGAATAATCAATTAAAAATAATAATTTACTGAAGAAGAATTTTTTGTGAATTTTTAATTACAGTGTCGGAAACGTACACAGATAAAAAATTAATCTTAAAAGGATATGGCTAAGGGACTCACAGATTGCTGAAAATTTTAAAGATAAGTTGAATTCAAAGAAGCTTAAGGTAATAGAAAATAGATAAAATACATAAACTTTCTAAGTTCTAACATCAATTTACCTTAGTACTTTGTGGGGAAATTCCAATTATAATCAATTCGATTAACAATAAAACTATTTTTAAACAAAAATTATATCTTTTGTGAGAGAAAAGTTTGTCATATTTTGAAATTTGCAAATCTCTGAAGTTTAGACTTCTGGAGTGCTGTATTTTACAAACGATTACACAGAATCAATTCTCGGATCTAAAATATAACAAGGATAAATACACATAGAAAAAGGATGAATATATAAGAAAAATCAAAACAGTCACCACTGTCGATTCAGATAAACAACAATTAAATTATAACATACAACATGGAGGAAAAATTTCGGATCATATTTCAAGGGACTTGGTATTTACTTTTTCTCAAATCCTTTAGTATTGTCTCGGGATAAGATATATTTATATACATGATTATACAGCTTTTGTAGGATACATCTTAATCATGTACGTATAAAATAAAATACAGATATTATTTATTTATAAATTCTACGGCCATGTCTTATACTACACTACATATTGATGTTTTTCAAGCATTATTTGTACAATTATATCCATAGATATTATATCCGTAGATATTAAGATCATGTACAGTCAACCCTCGTTATAACGTCACCATTTGTTTTTGAGAAAAATGTGACGAAAGGCGAGGGTGACGTTATATTGAATTCAGTCAGTTCGATATTCTAACCGTTCATATAGACGACATGAGTGACGGAAGGTGAGGGTGACGTTATAAAGAGTGACGCTATAACGAGGGTTGACGGTATATCTACGGTTTTGAATTTATCAGATTATTTTTACGAAGAAGATTATCAATGAGTCTTGTAACGTAATACAGTCAGACCTCTCGTATCCGTCGGGGTCCGTTTTTTTCGAAAGTGTGACGAATTAAGAGGGTGACGGTGAGGAGATGGACGGATACGAGAGGTCTAACTGTATATTAAATATATCTTGAAAGCAATTAAGTGATATATAATATTTAATAGTCAGTATGTTTTCCCTAAATGTTTACAAAAATTGAATGAGGAAAAAAGCATTCTGCAACCTGATGTCACATTCAAAAAATAGAACAAAATTAACAAATCTTCTTTTGATGGCTTGCTATAAAATTAATAAAATTAAAAATAAAAGATAAATAATATTATTATTTTTTACTATATTTAATGTCATTATGTTTTTGTTTTAAATGAACATCATCAGGTGGATCGTCCATTGATAGAACAGATTTATAAAATTACTAAAATAAAACCAGAAAGGAGTCTGTATCAATAAAATATATTTGCTTACCTGAATTCATTTGAAATGTTTTTGTTTATTTTTTATATAGGAAGATGAGATGGAGGCTCTGAAATTTATGACGTAGTTTCATAGGGGATATAATATTTTGTAATGAGTTGTGACAACGTAAGGGAGGGAATATGAAAACGAAAAAAATGGTGTGACCTAGTTTATGAAAGACTCCTAAACAAAAAAAAAGAAAATATTAATAATTGCAAGCATTTTACTTATTGTTATCTCGAAAACTTTAAAATTAAGAAAAACGTAAGAAACGTAAAAAAATTAAAGGGCAGTTCAAATTCAATCACATCACTACAAAAATAAATTCTATCAAGAAGATTGTTTTCGTTGATGTTCACATTATATTCTTCCAATTGAACTCAATAATCAACGTAATTTAAGAGAATCTACAGAAAAAAATGTTACTTACAAGAAGTATAACCAGAACAAATTTTAATTTTTGATATCTGTCAAATCCGGTCGAAATCTAGATTATTGTTGGCTTCTTTTTATTATTTTTATAATTTGTTATTGTTTCTTTTTCCTGTTTTGTTCAAGTAGGGGGAAAATGGGCATTCTCCCCACAAGACACCCTCCCGGGGGGTCACCCGTTACCATAGCAACGGTTACGGTTACCATAGCCTAGGCAGCAACGGTTCCGATCACCTTAGCAACGGTGACCAAGGGACGTTTTTCATTAGTAACGGATACAGTGATTCAAGGTGGTTGTAATCATGGTAAAGGTTACCGTATCCATAGCAACCGTGACCCTTTCCTTAGCAACAGAAGAAAAAAATGCTATTCGATGACTACACAGTGCCCAAATGTGCTAATCGATATTTTTAACTGCTAATCGATAGTACACATTAAAAATTGTGCCGCACATTTTTAATGTGCTAGCCCAATGCTTTTTAAGTTGCATATGTGCAAAAGTGCAAAAATCAATACTTAAAATTTTATAAAAATGCTAGTGTCAAAACACGATATCATGTGTTTGATGTACATTTTGATTCTCTATCTGAATATGCAATTAGAATTTTCATATATTGATTACTTTTCCTATAATTAGCATAATGTGTAAATTTACACAAAAAGTACATCGATTTTAGAGGCATAAGGAAACAGAATATCAAAAAGTGCTGATGCACTTGAATAGGAACCAATATACGTACCTTCAGATTCCATATCAACATTTTCAAAAATGTGCTAAAATATCTACATTTTCGAATATTTCTAAAATTCTCAAAAAAGTGCTTAAAAATCGATTTTTTCACATATATATGAAACAAATGTGTTATATGTATGTTATTTACCATCAAACAATACCTCATGAATCGTCTAATGTACTTTATTAACAATCACAAGTACTATGGTTACCGTAACCAAGATACATAACCTTTTATTTTACTGTAAAATCTACATGTATAAAACTCATATTATACTTAAAACGTGTATAGACATTATACATAACATCTATAAAATCAGCTAAGTACTTGAGCCTAGGCATCAACCATCAAAAGTACCTTGGTTACCGTAACCATGATATTTTAATATTATATATAAAAACAATCGAAAACACCTTAGAAACCATCACCGTTATCTTTAAAACCATGAAAAACACCTTAAAAATCATCGAAAATACGTAAAAACCACCAAAATTATACAAAAAAAGTGCAAAAATCAATACTGTACTCGTCTGCACATGTGTTGCCTAGGCTTATTGCAAGTGTGTAAAATCAATAAGTTCACAATTATGCAAAGTGCAATATATTCATGTTTTTTTTATATAATATAGTGTAAAGTTGTGTCGAATGCACATAGGGTATAGAAGGCGAAGAAAGCAAAATATTAAAAATCTGTTTGAACACATGGATAGAAACCCATAAGTAAATAGTCGGAATATGATCTTAGATTCTCGAAAAAAACGCACACATATCGATTATTGTGATGTTGTATTTTATAGTGTAAAGTAAGGGAGAACTCTCATAGGGTATATAATGCGAAACAAGCAAAAAAATCTGTCTGAACACACGGATAGTAACTTATATATGAATAGTCTGATTCATTATCAACATTTTTGAAAAAAATCGATACACAGTGCTTTTTCCAATATATGCACATAATGTGTGCAAATATTATATTTATGTATTATATTATGATATTATACTATGCTATCAACCAACATCGTATAAACCATTCAAAACGTGACCGTATCCAAGGTGATATCGTCATGCATCCATCATGTCAACGTATTGCATTCATCATGTCAATACACAGCTGAACATGTAATAAATACAGAAAATGTTGAATAATATATAAAATACTAAAAGAACTACCTTATCAACCATTAACATCATGCTATCAACCTTCAAATTTACCATATGAAACATCAAAAATACCTTATCAACCATATCATCAACCATCACATTTACCTTAACAACCATAAAAATCACCATATCAACTATCCAATATATTTTATCAAACATACCATCAACCTTCAAAATTTACCATATCAACTATCAAATATACCTCATGAACCATACTATCAACCATCAAATTTACCTTAACAACCTTTAAAATTAACATATCAACCATCAAAATACCTTAACAACCATACTATCAACAATCACATTTACCATATACCAACCTTCAAATATACCTATCAACTGTCAAATACACCTCAACAACCATACTATCAACCATCAAATTTACCTCAACAACCATCAAAATTTACATATAAACCATCAAAGTACCTTAACAACCATACTATAAACCATCAAATTGCCATATGTACATTATCAGACATATCATCAACCATCAATAATATAATTTATCACCCATTAAAAGTACCATATCAGTTATCAAATATACCTTAACAATCATATCATCAACCATCAAAATCACCTCATGAACAGCTATTTGTATATTAAAACCTTCAAATCTACCTTAACAACAATAAAAAGTGACCCTAATTGTATCAACCATTACTTAATCTACCTTTCAAAAAATGAACATTTTAATATACATATGTTACATATATATTATATGTAACATATATACTACCCAAATTCATATGTATTAGGACACGTAAAATAATTCTTATTAAAAATTTTAAATTATAAATAATATGTACTTATTTGTATTATAAATGGATTAATGTGATATTTTACGATAATCTAAATGCAATTCTAAAATAATTTGAAGAAATCAAATAAAAAAGTTAACTAATAAGAATTTTATTCGCATTTAAAAATTTGTTCTCAAATTCAAAAGAATTTGGACACTTAATAAAAATTATAATATAAATATAGGCAATGAATTATTTTAAATTGAGAAGCAGATTTCCAAATTCTTTTGAATTGAAAACAGTTTTTTTGATTTGGAATTCAATTTGTTGCGAGTGATACGAAACACAACACAATGGATTGTGAAATGAATAATTATTTTTATTCTTAAATTTTCATCAACTGATAATACTGAAGTAATGGTCTCCGTATCGAGCTGTGGAGACCAGCGCCTCTTCAATGTGTGGGAAATTTTAGCTCGGTGGGACGGATCAGCCGATCTTAATTTAATTGGACCCGGCCGGTACTGGTCGGAAAACCGCTAAATAATGGTTTCTCGTCCAAACCGCCGGGGTTTCACGGACTACGTTCCTGTCCCTGTGAGCGCCGATATCGCTATGTTCGTCGACACACGGCCCAAGTGCGTGGTCGGTGAGGTTGTGGAGATCCGCCATGCGTCGCAACGTTGTGTGAGGCGATGGTACATGTATTCTGACCGATTGAGGCCGCTTCCGCACAGTGCAGTTCGAATAGTTATTCATTATAACTTCAAAGACAAAAAATAACGATTTTGACACATATTTCACCGTAAACCACGATTCGAATTTTTCACACATTTCAATTAATTCTTTAATTCAATAAAACAAACGTATTGTTTTTTTTTATTTTCATGAGCCCCATAAATATACTGTGAAAATAAAATATATTTGATTTTAATTTAATTCAAATTAGATTTTATTTTTTATTTAAAATAAAATTAAATGAAATTTTAATAAAAAATTCCGATAAAATAAATGTTTTTTTAATTAATTAAAACAAATGTATTTTTATCACTATTTGTGCAATAATTAATTAAACAGTTTCTTCATTTTATAAGAATTTGCTTGACGTGTCAAATAATTCTATAAATTCTTGTGCTACAGAAAATCATTGAACGGATCATAATTGAATCTCAATTATTTGTGTTTGTCCAATTGAATTAAGTTCAGAAAATATGTACAAAAAACGACAAATATTTTCAATGGATAACTTGGAAATCTAAAATAGTTTATATATACATTTAAACGGACGGATGGAGGAAGAGATGAATGGTGTAATACATCATTTATTTATGCCTTGTTTTGCTGGTTTATACTTTTTAGAAATTGTATCACAGGCTGAATCGGCACTTAATTAAATTGATATTTATTTGGATTTTAATCCAATCAAATTGTTGTTTCCTTCAGTCTCCTACGACCGAATACAGTACTATAACCACATCTGATGCCACGATTCTTGCTTGGGAATCTCTTCAACTATGCCAGGACTTATTACTGATTTGTTTTCTCTCTTTCACTGCCCCAACAAATACCAACGACTTTCTTAAATAAGACATGTTTTTATGGACCATTATTGTTTTTCAGAATAGGTCATTGCAATCACGAAATCACTTGTAAACACGAAACAAAGGATTAATATAGAATTTATATAATAATTATAAGAAGAAGAAAATAATAATAATAATCATTATGATAATAATACACACCAGTAACATAAATATCAATTAATTTAACAAATATAAAACATTTATTAAGATTAGTACTTAGGACCTCCCATCCTGGTACACGTTTGAAATCCCGGAAAGTCGGTATTAAATGTTTGTCTTTCTAAGCTAAGAGGAATATCGTTTTGTTTAATATATTTCCTCAAATATATAATTTTTTTTTAAATGATTCCAGGTTACTTTATTAAATATACAGTGCTTTTATTATCTTGTGCTATTTTTGCTCCACTGGTTTATTATCAAGATAACCATAAAAAATATCTTATAAAAATAAACTGATTAACTGCACATTCCCATGAAATTTTAGAACAATGGATCATATGGTTAGTGAAGAATTGTAGGCTTCCTAATGTCGCACTAATGTGTATTTGGCAGATCAATCATTAATTCATAATTTTATACATCAAATTCATTTTTTGAATTTCAAATTCATACATTTAAGAAATTTAATTTTTTTATTTTGAAAACATTTGTTTATATTCAATATTAATCACAAAATTAAAAATTTTAAAGTAAATTAATTGTTTAAAATTATCAATTTTTTGAATTTAAATAAATTAACGTAAAAATCAGAATGGATAATTTGTCTACTGGAGAATCATTTTCATTGCAGCAAGAAAATAGTAGGAGAAATTTTCCTAAACCAAAATCTTTTTCAAGGCCACCTTATGCTAAAATCGGTTTAGAGCAAAAAAATTTTAATAAAACTTAATTTGAAGAAGGTAAAACTATAGCCGAATCTGCTGAAATAGCGTGGATAAATAAAAGAACAGCTGCGTCAATAATAATCCGATATTTAAAGGATAATAACGTAATCATAAATAAAAAACGCGGTGGAAAAAAATAACTTCAGTAATATTACAGAAAATTGAAGACAAAGTCAAACAAAACTCGCACATAACTCTAAAAAAATACCAAAAACAAGATTTATGAAACCGAAAAGTTCAAAAAAGTGAATTTAAAATTCAAAAGTATGAATTTGATGTGTAAAATTATGAATTTGGAGTTTAAAAAACTATAAGAATAAATAAGGAAAATAAAGACAAAAGACTTCCTTTTTAGAAAAGCTTTTTTTAGGAAATTTTAAACAAGTAATTACCCTAATGACATTCATAAACCATATCTTTATAGATAACTATTAGGGTGACCCAAAAGTCTTTTCGTATTTTCTACGTCTTTTTGTTCAATTGTTTCTTATTGCCAAATAAAGATATTTTATATACATGTGCTATATGTTTTTAAAGCTCTTGAACTGCTCTATCACGATTTATATTAAAACTTCTAATTAATCGTTAATATAATTTTTATGATCTTTTAGAAAAATCATGGAAAATTTTGAAATTCGTGTTCTTTTACGTCATTACTGGAAACAGGGATTAAACGCAACTGCAACAACATAGAAGATATGCGAAGTTGAAGGCCATAATATGGTCTCAAATCGTACTGCACAAAATTGGTTCAAAAGGTTCAACGAAGGCGACATTGCCCTCGGAGACAATGCACGTCCAGGCCGACCTATCACCGTAGATTCCGGAGTAATTTGTGAAGCCGTCAAGACAAATCCGTCAATACGTACTCGCGGATTGTCGGCTGAACTCGATATTCCTCAAACATCCATTGTACGACACCTTCACTCTCTTGGCAAGGTCAATAGACGATGTCGAGAAGTGCCTCATGAATTGACACAAATTCAAGCCGAAAAACGTTTCGAAATTTGTCACAAATTGCTTGAGAATCCGCGCGATTACCGTTTCATCCGTCGAATTGTAACTTGCGATGAAAAGTGGGTTTACTTCAGTAATCCAGACCAACAAAATCAATGGTTGGACCACGGCCAAATGGCGAAACCCGTAACGAAACGAGATCGTTTCTCAAGGAAGGCACTTTTGTGTGTTTGGTGGAACTTCGAAGGCGTGATTCACTTTGAGCTGGTTCCAAATGGTCTTACCATCGACGCTGACCTTTACTGCGCCCAACTTGATCGAATGTATGCGGAACTTGGCGAGAAATACCCCGCTTTGATCAATCGAAAGCGAGTTCTTCTACAACAGGACAATGCAAAACCGCACACCGCCAAACAAACAAAGGAAAAAATGAAAAATCTTGACACCTTTGAACTTCTTCCACATCCAGCGTATAGTCCGGATCTTGCGCCATCTGACTATCACATTAACTCAGGATAAGTATTTATTGTAGTGACCCAGTTTAATTATTATATATAAATTATATATAAAATTATATATATAAAAACAATCATTAATATTACTGTTTACAATTATACTATATTGCCTGTGTGGCGTTTTCTTGTAAAATTGGTTCGTAAAGGAATTTTCTGCAAACCAATTTATCAACATTCCCCCTGAAAGTGCTCCTCTTCATGTGATCTATTTTCTCAAAATCTCGTTGTGCAACCAAATGATTCTCTGACGTTTCCATCGATATTGTTACAACAGAAGATCGTTCCTTGAAACCTTTTAACAACAAACACAAATCGAAATAGAGATTTATTTGTGCCGTTCTCTCTCTCTCTCGTATGTGATTTTTTTTGTTATACATGTTTATTTATATTGTATAAAAATAAAAGTTTTATACATATTTATCTTTATTTTTTTTTACGTTAAAGGAGTTCACTGAAACACGTTTTCAGTTACCTCTTTTACATTTATATTCAGGTTTATGGAGCGCGTTGCCAAAAGACATGGACGTGTAGTACTTTAAAAATACTTCCAAAGATTATTTAATCGGTAAATGTACTAATTTAAAGTCAAAATTAAAATGATAATATTTTTAGCATTTATGGGACCATAGTTATGGTAATCTTTTATTAGTAAATATAAAGTTATTCTACTTTACATAAAATAAAAAAAATTATTAAAATAATGTTAATATTTTATCATAATTTTGTGTCACATTATTTCAAATAAATTATATAAGAAATATGACAATTTTATGATGAAATTTATATTCTTATTATCAAAATAAATAAATTCAATTAATTAATTTATTTATTCTAATTAATAAATCATATTAGATAATACGATTAGAAATTATAAAAATTTAGAAAGAAGTGTTTTTAGGCAATTTCATGACATTTAAATTTAAAATGATGGAATATATTAAGAAAAAAATATAAACACAAGGGAAATTCAACAAATTATGAATAATTTAATTTAATAATGAAATATAAATACGGGATTGATATAAAATAGAACCGCGAAATTCCTATCCTTTCACTTTTGACAGACACCTACATCCACAAATATTATTTATTTTTATATAAATACAAATTTGTTTTTTATTTTTGTTTTGGAATGATATTCATAAAAATATTTGAGGTAAATAAATATACACCTCTTCAGATTAAAATATATAAATAATTCAAATACTGATCGATTGCATATATTAAAATATTTTTATTTAATATTTTATTTAATTAATTATTTTTATAATTTATATTTTATTAATAAGTATTTATTCATTCCTTTTTATTTAATAATTACTTAATAATTATTTAAAAATTTATTATTCCTTATCAGATTTAATCGTATTATATAACTCACCTACCCACATAATTCACATTTAGGGATTATCTATACATATAACATATAAATATTAACATATAATTCCTTAAATCGAAATATAATTTTAAAGTTTTACATAATGTGATCAGTTTATAATTACATGACCCCAAACAATTATTTTAACAAAAATAATAAATAACGTGAAGAAGTTAACAATTTAACCATTTCAATGTGCAATACGTTTTGAGCTTTTGTGTCCTCTGCGTGCATAAGGTTTCGTGATTGAGTGAGAATGTTACATGTGTATGCAACGAGTATTTTGTTCATGTAGAACAGAAAAAATCATGTTGCGCGGGAAACTAGTTTCGAAATTGCCCTAAAATACATGTTCGGAGCGCTTGAGACACAAATTTATTTTCCGATCAGGTACTGGTCTCCGGATCGAGCTGTGAGAGCCAGCATATCTTCAAAGTGTGGGAAATTTGTCGATCGGCGGAACAGATCAGCCGGTCTCGTGTCGACCGGGATTCGATTAGATCCGACCGACGCCGGTCGGTGTACCACTAAGTAGCGGTCGCTCGCCCGGCTCAATGCGGATTCCCGTACCGCATCACCACCGACACCGCTGGAGAAGGTGGATGAGTCGCTCAGTTCGTCGATAAGCTCCCTGAACGTGTGGTTGATGCGCTCGTGAAAATCCGCCATGTGTCGCGGAGCTGTGTGGCGAGCCGATTGAGGACGCTGTCGAGCGTTATGGTTCGCATTATCATTCATTCCAATGTAAAATGTCAGGGGTTTGTGAGAAGAAAGTGCGAAAACGATTAACACAGATTAAACATTTTTTTTAATTTCAAATTCGTTCAATCATGAATTCTGATTTTAGTTTATTTAAACAACGATCATTATCGTCCTTGTTTTTTTTGATTTTTGTCAAATTTTCCGAGCACCAGATACGGGTATGTAGGTGTAGATCAGTAAAGGGTTAAAGAAACTTTTTTATAAAAAAAGTGAGTGTTAATGTTAATCTTTAGTGAACTTTTAGTTAACTGACGGACTTTCGAGAAAATTAATTTGAAGGAATGATAATGATGTCATGATAATAATATGATAGGTATAATATGAATAATAATAACTAAACTTAACACAGTTGAAAAGCGTTCAGAATTGTGAGGCAAACAAGACAAATAGTCTAAAATCTTAAAAATTAAAAGAAGAAAAATGAAGAAAAAATATAAAAAAGTTGATTAATTTTTAAAATATTAGTTGTTCATTATTTGCTGGTAATGTCAATACATAAAAAAACTTCTTCATCTGCGGAATCAGGAAAGTTACGTTGGAGAATCCAGTGGTTGCCTTCCTTCATGTATTGGTCCAATCTGTATTGCTATCTATTTTATATCGCCTTAATATTCTTATGGAACATCTCTCCTTATTTCAAACTGAATTCTCGGAAATCTGTTCAAATGGCTAAAGATAATGTTTAAAATGTAAAAGAATTAAAGAATCAAGTTATTTTTTCAGTTTTATATTCTGTAACACAGCTTTTACATTTGCATACACTTATTTAAGTTTTGTAGAGTGATTAAATTAAAAGAAACAGTGATGATAGTGCAATATAGAACTTTTCAAGCTTCTAATGGATTTATATATTTGAAACAGCCAGTTTCCTGGTCGATATTCCACAAGTCCCCTCTGAAATCGAATTTCTTGTATATCATGGAAGTATACAGATTCCTTTTGTGGTAAAATATGAATAAGTTTTTTGTTTGAAAGATTGTATTAACTTTTGCCTTGATAAGTATTAACAACATCAATATGATTTTTTAAACATTTATTAACATCACAAGTAGAATTGTCATGACAACAATTATTCAAACCGCCTTCACTATTCGACATTTTTTTCTTGATTAATATATTTCTAAATTCATATTAATCTTTGAAATAAATGAAAAATATTTATTATTAATTTTAAAGATTATAATTGGTTAAAATTAAATCTAAACATTTTATAAAAAGTACATATTAAATTAAAATATTAAAATTTAAGTTACATTAAAAATTAAATATTACATTCGTAAATTCTTTTAAATCTTTTTACTTTAAAATTAAATTAAATTATTTTACATTAGTAGGAAACAAAGAAAATACCAATCATCCATCTGTGCAGGAGAGGCACAATCCGAATCAACATACAACATGCACAATATCAACACACAATTCAAAACATTGCTCACTATAAGATTTTACTAATTACGTCGAAATGCTAAAAGTTCAGATGCTTGCTGAGAGATTCGTATGAAGATAAAATAAAACAAATGGAGAAATAAATTCCAATTATGTTTTAATAATTCAGTAATTATATTGTA
>MQRK01128113.1:0-14286 GCA_001938485.1 Girardia tigrina
TTAGCGCCTCACATTCGATTTTGACTGATCCTCAAGTTCTGTAATCTGTTAGTTATCAATGTCAATTAATACTCAATCTAATCGTTCCAATTTTATTATATGAGGAGCCGAAGCTCCTCCTGCCTGTATCGTTCTGAATTGTCTTTCTATGATTCCGTTAGTATTGTGGTGGTATGGGCTGGAAAATATTAAGGTAGTGCCTACTTCTGCCGCTAGGTCTGTCATCTTCTTAGATATGAAGCTCTTTCCACAATTCACATGTATTTCTTTAGGTGAGCCAAATTTCATAATCCAGTTCTTATTGATGATGTTTACAATTGTGTTTTCTTCTTGCGTTGCATATGCCGTCAGAACTATGTATTTACTGAGGTGATCAATAATAGCGATAATATATTTTTCCTTTTTTAAGTTTCTCTAAAAGGCCCGCAGATGTCAATGTAAATTTTCTCGAATGGTTCGTCTGATTGTGTCTTTATTGTTTCTTCTTTCATTTGTGTTGTAGTGTTTTTGTCTGTTGGCATGAAATACAGCCTTCAATTGTATCTTTTACGATTTTCCCCATTGTATTCACGTTGAAATTGTTCTTGATGTATTTTTCAGTTTTTTTCCGCACCTGCATGACATAATAATTTATGGATGTGTGTAATAAATTCTATTTTCTTGTTATCTGGTATCCATATCTGTTCCTCTTCCGTATAGACGCTAAATCCTTGACGATAAACCGTCCCCCGTCTACTAACTCTTTAATCTTCTCGATAACCTTGTCATTTTCCTGACAGGATGAGATCATTTTTATTGGAGACGTCGTTAATTTTCGTATTTTCATTTTGCGTTTCTTGGCGTCTTCGTGCTCCATCATACATTGTGTACACATACCACAATCTTTTCTTGATAACTTGTCCGCGTTCCCGTGTTGTGAACCTTTCCTGATTTGCATGTCAATGTCTAAACTGCTGAGGTAGTTGAGCCAAGTCTGAAAATGTTCCGTGATCGGTTTCCTTGTATTCATCATAAACGTTATAGCCTTGTGGTCCGTCCTAAGGATGAATCGTTTCCCCTACAGATAATGCTTGAAATGATCACAAAAATAGTAAGCAGTTTGTTTATGCAATGTCCTTTCTCATGGCTATTCATTGCTTTCGACTCGTACGCGATCACTAATTCCCGTCCTAAAAAATCAGTTTCAGACAGTACCGCCCCAATGGTATCGAAGCTGGCGTCAGTGTCTAATATGAATTCTTTCTTTAAATCTGAGAACGTCAGTATCGGTGCTTTCATTAAAGCTTTCTTCATTTCTTCAAAAGCTGTCTCGCCTGATTATTCCCGCACATACTTTCCAGGGCTCTGGATTTTCTTGCATAGTCTTTAATGATTCCTCTGTAGTAGTTACAGATTCAAAGAAAACTTCGAATACTCTTGATGTATTTAGGTCTGGTGAACGTTCTGATAGCATCTATTTTGCTGGGATCTGTCTATATTCCATATTTATTAATTATATGTCCTAGAAATTAGACTTCTTTTCTCAGGAATTTGCACTTGTTGGGATTCAAACGGAGTCCCGCGTCGCTCACTCTCTCGATAACTTCTTCTAGGACTGTATAGTGTTCGTCTAATGTCTCTGCGGCCACTAAGATGTCATCTAAGTATACTGATGCCCCAATCTTTATTGTTGCGAGTATTTTCGTCATACCTTTTTGAAATGTACCGGGGGCCGCCGCTATTCCAAATGGCATTCTTATGAAACAAAATTAGCCCGATTTTGTCGAAAAGATTGTTTTTTCTTGTGACTCCGATACGTTACCCAAGTTTATTGTACTGAAGTATTTTGTCCTTTTATCAGGTATCCATCATCTCTTCCGCATTGTGAAAAGCTTGTCTTTCCGTAATTTGATTTAGCTGTCGGAAGTCTAAACATAATCTCACATCTGCACTTTCTTTCTTACACACGCATACTAATGGTGTATTCCAAGTGGAGTTACACTTTCGAATGATTCCATTGTCGAACAGGTTTTTGATTGTTACTTCTATTTTACCCTCTAAATGCATCGGTTGTCGCAGAGGTTTTATATATATGAGTCCACCCTTGGTAACAATCTTATGAGTTATTAGTTTTTTACACCCTATATCCCATTTATTCGCCGTGAAAACACCCCTGTGTCTGGAAATTATATCCATCAATTGAGGAGACTTCTCCAGGTTTATAGTCATCCTTATTTTTTCCATTCTGTCCTCATTCGTTATTCTTTGTCCAAATCTTTGTCTAATTTTCATTGACACTCAGCCTACCAGTTTTTCATTTTACGGGTGCCGGATGGATTGTCATTTTCGACATCTTGAAATCAGATCCTTGATATCCGCGTTTGAGAGACCTATTCCTTGCTTCACATATAGATATCGCATTCTGTTTGCGCCTAAGTGACACTTATCATGAAGTTGCTACAGCTTGAGTAGATCGTCCGTAACTGATAAAAAACAATTACTTCGTTTTAATTGTTTGGGATTCTTTTCAACTCGTCCATCTTGTTATATTCACTATTAACAAACTAGATCTTTAACTCAATCTCGTACTCCGGACACAGTTCCTTGATCATAGACAATCTTCGTTTTATTAAAAGCCCACGTGAAGCCTTGGTATTTAATTTTTCGCAATCTGAGATTGTTGCAGTTACCTACGAAACTACTGACTTATTATCCGATTTTACAATGACGCTCCTTAAACCCCATTTCACACATAAATTTAAACCCTTTACAGCTGATTCTAGCTCTGCTACATTAATATGTCTAGAATCATCAGTTTTCTCAACCATGATGCGTCCTCAATTATGTTCTCGTTGACTTCTAACGCCGCACCAATAGCTATTGAACTTGCATCGCACCATATAATACCTTCCCTGCTGATATCAATAGCCCATAAACTTCTGCAAGGATCACTCTCCTTCACTGTCTTTAAAACCCATTTAATCTTTTCGTCTATCTTTTCATTCCACCTTCCTTCACTAAGTCGTTTAAGGTATGAACATGACGGACGTAGTCAACTAGCTACCGGATGTATTCCTACTAATTGTCTGTATAACGAATATAAATCACGACGTGAAATTGATTCCGCATCTAGCTCATTCCTGACCTAATTGTATCTCATCCATCTCATGTTGGTTCTTAAAGACTTTCATTCCTAAAACTCGAACTTCGCTGCCGTGTGACAGATTTTCAAGTTTCTTACACTTGAGACAAAAGTTATTGAACACTTTTTCTATTTCTTCAACAGAAAGGAAACCTTCATGTACATAAATATCATCAATATAAGAATCAGTTTTTTCACGCATCTTGGTGTCAGAGTTTAGAATCCACCTAATTATTTCGGTCATTATATTTGGGGCAATGTTTAAACCAAAACCCTCCTAGTTAAAGCATATTTCTTGTTATTAATGATACAAGATTGGTAACGCCACATCTCCTTATGAACATGAATCGGCATGTACGCCTCTGACAAATCAAGCATTGAGAAATTTGAATCCCTACATCGCCAATCGCAGAGCTTTTCTAAACATATGTCCGCTGAACCACTATAAACGTCCACGTAATTGTTTAATTTTCTAAAATAAAAAATGAGTCTTATCTTGTACTTATTATCCTGTAATATTCCAAATATTCCTATTGATTTACCCATTTATTTCTCATTGTACTCGATTAGATAACCCTTTTCTACCCAACCGTCTAAAATTTTCAACGTTGCAACATTTTTTAAATTGCTATCCTTAAAAACTGACTGACGATTCGGAAGATGGCTAGGCGCCTCACTCTTCCAGTTCCATTTAATCGACCAATTTTCCTTTAACTCAATCTCAAAATCATGCTTTTTTATGCTAACAAGATACGCATTCGATGCAGAAAAACTCAAACCACTATCTGTCCCTTTAACTCCTACTTCACCAAACTCAATAACACTCTTATTAATTCTCACGCCGCCAAATTTACCTATGACATCCATACCTATTAAGTTTCCTAGACAATACGGCAAATGTTCCATGACCGAGCATTCCACCTTAACAATCCTGCCATTTATAGTCAGCCGCACTTCATCAGAACTCACTCTAACACCCTTTTCATTCGTCAAAACCATACTTTCTCCGTCAGAAAATAACATGCAATCACTAACTAACCCTTTTAAAACAACCGTTTTCGAACAACCCGAATCAATCAACGCTATGGCCGACCTGTCATTTACGGTGATGATCATCGTCGGCAATGCCGGCAACTGTGAAGAGAGAGCCGGCGCCTACACACTCCCCTGTTTGTTTCCCGACCGACAATATTTTGCGATATGATCCGGTTTCTGACATTTTTAGCATATTGTATGTCTGCTTGATTGCCACTGAGAACCCTTATGATAATTCCTTTTCTTCGAATCGGTGTTTCTCTCACGATAAACATAGGGTCCTTTATGAAGATTTGCTCTGAATTAATCGAGTTATCCCTGACCTCGGGAACTCCCTGTTTCTTTTTTGTTGTTTCCGTGTTGTATTGTTGTCATTGAACCCTGTAATAAACCCTTTTTAATCCCCAAATACCTGCGGCTATGCTCGATCATTTCGGTCAGCGGTTGGTCACCGGCCCGTTCCAAATCCACCTGCAACTGGAAAGGCAGTCCAGCAATGAAGGCAGCCTTTGTTAGATCGTCGATCTTTGATGCTAACGTCTTCACTTGAGATGCATATTCATCGATAGTCTCGTCCTCGTGATACTGTAAGTTTGTCAATTGTGATTAGACGCAGAGCATCTAATCAGGCCGAACGAATTGTTTAATATCTTGAAGAGCCGATCGCAGCTGCTTTGCGTCTTCTCGTCCGATTCCATGTAGATGTTCAATGCAACCTCCGATAGTAAAAAAGGGAGGTACGGGGCTGGATCAGTAATCTTCTGGATTTTTATAACCATTTCAAATTTCTTCTACAAGAGCTCGAAGGTAATACTTCCATCAAATTTTTCCAAAAACTCAAAAACGATCTTCATATCATTCATCATGCCTGGATAGCTTGTAACACGTGAAAAGGTTATTTTCAAAAACACTGTTTAATCGATAATATTCAAACAAAATATTTATCAAAAAAATATATTAAATATTTTAAATAATTAAAATATCTAATATCCAACAATTTTTATGCAGAAAAAAATTAAAATAATTCTTTAAGTAAAATTATTAATTTCAGACAAAATAATATTTAGTTTAACAAAATTTGGAATTAAAAAATTATAAATATTATAGTATTTGTTTTATTTGATTAAAAATTTATTTTTTTCAAAGCTGATAAAAACTACTATATAAACATCAGCGAATTCAGTTTTAGTTTCCATCATAAATTTCTATTTACAACAGGCAGAAAGAAAATTTACACAAGTAAAGTTAATATTATTTCTGTACTTGATTTTTTAAAACCATAAGTATCCCATATGAGAGAAAAATGTTCTAATTAATAATCAATCCATCGTTCGTTTTAGAGATTCATAGTTTTTACTGAAATATGTTAACTCGTACGAAATATTGATTTGTGTTTGTGTTCTGTCCTCAAAGAATTGAATTATTATTATTATTCTACGTGTTAATTTTTTTTATTTGAAAATAGAGTTTTAATAAAGAGATTGTGTTTGCTTGTTCATATATTTGTGCTGGATGTATTTGAAAGTAAAGTGATTGAAAAATGTATTTGAAAGTAAGATTGAATCAATAGTTAATTATGAAAAACCGAAATGTTTAAAAAACCTAAGAATTTTTCTGGGATTATAAAATTATTATTGTAAGATTATCAAGGATTATTCTAAATATTCAAAGAATTTGGAAAGTTTAATCACGTGTGCTGGTGCAGGACTGCTCCACCACAGCTTGACATTGAGTGTCATCATCAACAACAGATGGTCGTCCAGTGCGAGATTGGTCTTCAAAATTTACGTCGCTTCCTGAGAAACGCTTGAACCACAATTGTGACACATGAACACTGACTGAACTTTTGTTTTCTATTTCACATATTTCCCGGGCTGCAGCAGCTGCGTTAAAACCTTTTTTCCAGTAATGTCGCAAAAGAACTCGAATTCCTTATTTTTCACTCTCCATAATCTGATAAAAATTAACAAACAAACTTTTAATGAATAAACTAACATTATACAAAAAGTTTCGTAATGTAATACCATAATTGTCGCCAGACTCTCAGGTTGCTCCGCGAATCGAACGGAGGCAGCAGGGTTACGCAGCAGTATTTTTTCACTCGAGTGCTGGGCTCATATTGTGTTTAGTTCGTTTAATTTCGGCACGAGAGAGATGGTACATTGATTGATGATTCCGTATTGATTCAACGTTGATTAACGTTGAAACGATCTTGTCTATCGAATAACATTTGTTCCTCCAGTGGGATTCCTTTAACTGATTGAATCTTATGTCTCAGTGAATCCAGTGACTCAGTTTTCTCCACCGATATTTTAAATGATTCATAATTTGAAATATGTGGCTTCACATCCATTAAATTGATACTGATAAACTGAATTTTAACATTAACTACTTGGAATGATAGACTTACTACTGAACAAACTTCCTATCTTACATTATCGAGATACAATTGAAAATTGTGACTTTTCGGCGTATTTATAAACGGATTCATGCACATAATGGAAGGGAAAGTGATAGTAGTATTTCTCAGCATAGAAAAAACTGTTTGAATAGTATCGTTGATGTAGGTACTTTAAAGATTTTGTGTCCACAATTTAATAATTAATTGGAGAGCGTGATGATCAAATCCTTTGATCCTAAAATCAATTTGAAAAAAACACCATCTTCTCCAAATTTAACTATTTTCATTATTATTTCACTTAATATTCTCTAAATGAAAATAATAAATAAAAATAACTTTTAATTTGTACATTAATTAATTATTTCGACATAAGCTGTAGGGTTACATTCAGATGATAGAAAACTGTATTTGTATATCGACCATTGGTAGAATATAATTATTTTTCTTATAATAATAGAAAAAAGTCCCAAATTTAATTAAGAATTAATTATTTTATTTTGTTGATAGAATTACCAAAATATAATGTTACATTAAAAGTTCAAAAATAACTATTTGAAAATATATTATTTATAATTAATAATGCTAATATATTTCAGATAAATATTTTTTTATTAATCATTTTCTCTTTTATTAGAAACTAATTGGAATTTTTAGAAATATAAACTAATCTTGTTTGAATAAACTAATTAAACGAAATTCGGCAAATAATTTATTTGGTTATTCTGCGTTGATTCAAGGAAAGAGAAATGGCCTCTTCGTCGCCACATTCGAGAACCATATGAAGCAATAACAACATTAGATATATTATATATAATGATAAGAAATTATTTTTCCTTGTAATTTTTAATAATATTAATTTGTTCTAAAAGCTTTAAAATAAAATCATAATTTAAGTTAAATTTGTTTTAATTTCTCATCGATCTTACATTAAATTTACAAACTTAATATTTTGTGCACAACCAGCTTAATATTGAGATACGTATCGAAGACTTTTGTGACCCTTGACAGAGGAGTTATGGGTACTTAAAAATGATTTAACGGAAAACTAAAAAATGACCGTCAAATGTAATAAAGTATTGTTCAAATTAATTTTTCCATCCTCGAAAATTTAGAAAAAGTAAACTGATTGCTAATAGTAACTTTTTTTTACCATAAATCAATTTGAGAATTCGTCATAATCACCTTTAACAAACTGTGTTCTGAATTTTAGAATGTCAATTTAAAACATTTGTATTATTATATTCAAATCCCATTCTGTCCTGCCAAAAAGACAAAGACACCTCATTGATTTATTGTAAATAAAAGTAACTTTTGCGATTACAAGAAAAATATATCTTTATAATGGTTACCGTGAGAGTAAATGATAATAAATAGATGAACAATTAATTGTAGTTGTTTAAATAATCGTAGAAATTAGGGGGAAATTTGAGTCAAGCGGAAGATTTTTTGAGGAAAATAAATTCTTATTTATTATCAAGCCTTGTTTTCTGATTTTGTCACTATAAGCTATCGCGGCATATGAAGACTTTAAAAAATGTTCCTGATTTAGACGGACGCGAGAACATGACCATGTGGATCGAACGATTCCGTGAATGCGCTGAAACGCTTCACGAAGTTAAACAAGCAATACTGCCACTGGCTCTATCAGGAGAGGAAGCGGTTGTTTACCGAGGGTTTAGCGAACCAACGAGAAAAGATTTCGAAAAGAGCGCTGCAGCACTCACTGAGACGGATAAAACGAAAATTGAAGCAATCGACAAATTTCAAAATCCTTCATGCATTAAACATTTAAGAAATTTCTTGGGGCTAACGAACTATTATAGAAAAGTTTTGAAGGATTATGCAAAATATTCCAAAATACTGGAAGGGCTATGTGGAAAAAATAAAGATAAAAAATTGACATGGACAAAGGAATGTGACGAAGCATTTCAGACATTAAAAGACAAAATGAAAAAAACACCGATCCTAGCATATCCAGATTTCGATAAGGAGTTTATACTGGATACAGACGCAAGTTTTGATGCAATCGGGGCAGTACTTGTACAGAAGGATGCATACAGAAGGGAAATAGTAATTACATATGGATCCCACAAGATGAACAAACACGAACTAGGATACTGTATTACAAGAAAAGAATTATTGACAATCTATTACTTTACCCAACACTTCAAACATTTCTTATACGGAAAGAAGTTTCTACTTAGAACGGACCATAAGGCCATCACATTCATGATGACAACAAAGAACCCAATAACTCCACAATTCCAAACTTGGATAAACTTCCTTAGTGGACTAGATATGAGGATGGAATACCGTAAGGGCGAAAAACACACCAATGCAGACGCAATGTCGAGAAATACATGTGAATATGCGTACAATGTCAGACAATGCACGATGACGCTAAAAAAGGAAAACTTAAAACTAGAATCCTAGCATTAACAGAAGATTCAGAAGAGTTCATTTGGCAGACGAATGATGAAGAAATAGAACAGATTAAAGAAAATATTAAAATGGGAAAGACAAAAGAATGGCTACTGAAAAACAATATCGTAACGACAAGAGATAACAAATATTGGATCCCTGTGAAGAAGAGAACAGACTTTATAGAAGATATACATAAAATTTTATGCCATGCAGGAAATAAGAAAGTATACAATTACATAAAAGATGATTTCGATATGTATGAAATAAGACTACAGATAAAGAAAATCGTACAAAGTTGCGAAAACTGCCAGAAAAGGAAGACGCTGACGACAAAAACGAAAGAAAAACATGTTAAACAATTTGCCGACGAATCATTTCAAAAAATTTACTTTGACTTTTGCAGATCATTCAGAAGGACTATGAATGGATACCAATACATTTTAGCAATAATCGATCAAATTAGTAGGTATATCAGCTTGACCACAGGGGCACACCAAGACGAGAAGACTACACGAAAGATACTATTAGAGAAATGGATTTAGAAATTCGGACCACCAAAGAGACACGTCGATAGAGGGAAAACTTTCGAATCAGCACACTTTGAAGAAACGACGAATTAATTTAAGACAGAGATAGTCTACTCAAGCCCTTATCACCACAACACTAACGGGATCATAGAAAGACAATTCAGAACAATAAGAGACGCCATCAATATAAGATTGAAGGATGAAATGCATAGAGATTGGGGAAAAATGTTGGCAGAAATAGAATTCATGTTCAACTGTACAATTCAAGCAACAACTGGAATATCTCCAGCCGAGATAATCTTCGGAAGAAAACTCAGACATTGGTGGAAGAAATCAAAACATGTTGTTAGATACAGATGCCAGCTTCTCTGCTATTGGAGGGGTATTGAGTCAAATTCAAGAAGATGGATCGGAACGCGTGATAGCTTACAGATCGAGAACCCTGAGTGACCACGAAAAGGGCTACTGTGTTTCCAGAAAGGAATTGCTAGCATTAAGAGATTACATGCTGCATTTCAAGCATTATTTATATGGAAAAAAGTTCTTGGCTCGTACCGATCATAAAGCACTTTTATTTATGTCCCAGATAAGCAAACCACACAGTTCTCAATTTCAGACATTGATTGAAGATCTGTCGGGTTTTCAATATGACTTGCATTACAGGAAAGGATCAGAACATTCAAATGCAGATGGGATCTCAAAATTGTCAGAAGCATTGTGCGCTCAATGTATGACGAAACATGTCGGAGCTAAAACAAGTAAGAGTAAAGTAAAGTATTTAAACACTTGTAGCATGATGGATCTCCACCATATCAAGGACATCCAACGAGAAGATAAAAATATTCTAAAAATTATTACTTCATTAGAACTTAATGAACCACCTTCAATAGATCAGTCACAAGGTCCCTTGTGGGAACACATTAAACACTTGATATTAGAACATGAATTGCTGTGCTATCGAAATGGACATATAAAACGCGTTGTTGTTCCAGAAGCTGCTCAACATCGATTAAATCAGTACATTCATCAAGATTTATGTCACATAGGATATAAGAAGTTGTATGAATATATGCGGGATATCTATTTCTGGCCACAGATGCGACAGACAATCGAGAATGTTTCTAGAGAATGTGTTATTTGTGGCAAACGGAAGGTACTAACAACACCATCTAAGGAGACATTTTTACCTCGAGATGATAAAAAATTATTTGAAAAAGTTGTAATGGATATTGTACATTTTTTACCTTCTAAAACTGGAAAGATATATGTACTTGTGATGGTTGATAGATTTAGCAAGGTCGTTGTATTGGTACCACTTCGTAATCAAGATGAAAACACGTTGATTGCTGCTATTAAAAACAGATGGATTTATCGATTCGGGAAACCCAGATCATTTTTATCAGACTGGGGAAAAACTTTTGAAGGCAACAAGTTACGGGAGATGTGTAAAACCTTCAATATAACTCAAGAATTTTCGTCTCCATACCAACACCAATCCAATGGATTAGCAGAGCGCACGATTCGTTCATCGCGTGATATGGTAGTTACTTCTAGTGCATCTCAAAATGATTCTCTAGATTGGGAAGAACTACTTCCAAAAATTTAATTTCTTCTGAATACAACTTGGCAAAGCTCTATCGGATGTACTCCATTTGAAGTTTTATTTAGACAGAAGCTGAATTTACATGGCGCATTCAACAGATTACCCTATACACAATCAAATCCGATGACAGTTGAACATAGTTCTAAGTCTGTCTATCGATTACAGATGCAAGATGATGAAAAACGAGGACATCGGATTTTTCAGGTGGGAGAGGAAGTGTTAGTAAAGGTGGAACCTCTCAAATTGGAGAAAGAAGGATTCAGATCCAATGAAGGGCCATATAAAATTGTAAAATTCCTCATTCTTCATCAAGTGGTTCTGAAGTATCCAAGATCTTTGAAACCGCGCCGCATTGAATGGTTGAAAAAGTATACAAGACCTTCAAATTAAAGAGACGGAAGTTGGATAATTGAATGTTATTTTAATATGCAATTATTGCTGTTGTTTTAATATTGGATTATTTGTGTTAGAATTTAAATATATTTATTCTTGATGGATTTCGATTGTGTTCTTACTAAAGTGATTAAATATTCGAACATATTTAAAATAAACATTTTATAAGTTCATATTTTTAATTTAACAATTAAAATTAAGTTTAATATTTTTTGGTAAAATTTAAATTAACTGTATTTTTAATAATTTGATGACATTTTTATTATTTTGGGATTTATTGAGAAATGGTAAAATTTATTATTTTTAATTATATTAATTAATATAATTAAAAAAATGAATTAAAAAAATTGTTCGAATAATCATGACTCTAAATGTGATTGTAATGAAAATTCAAACGAGACTTATCAAAATGTTCTTAATATATGCGAAAGATTTTCATTTTAAAAAATTAAAATTATGTCAAGCGTCTCAATTCGCCAACACAAAATAATAATTAAACAGGAACCGTGTTGAGTTTTTAAAAATTATTTAATAAATATTTGTCGATACATCAATCGACAAAACAATCAATATATAAATTAGTTATGAAGTAAAATGGTACAAACAGTGAAACGAGAAACCAGATGGTATTTTGGCGGTCTGGCAAGCGCCCTAGCAGTCAGTGTGACCCATCCGTTAGATCTCATCAAAGTCCATCTTCAGACACAACAGCAACAAGTGCATGGATTTCTTGGAATGGGCATAAACGTCATCAAAAAAGATGGTCCTATGGCTTTATACAACGGAATCAGCGCCAGTTTTGTCCGACAGATATTCTATTCCTTTCCGCGATTCGGAATATATGAATTTTATAAGAATCAGATCGACAAAAACAAAAGGATCAGCATCTATGAACAAATAGCGGTGTCGGGATTTTCTGGATTTGTCGGTGGAACGATGGGAAATCCGTTTGACGTGATAAACGTTCGTATGCAAAACGATATGAAGTTACCAGTGGAACAAAGACGAAACTATAAACATGTCGTTGATGGATTTATTCGAGTTGTTAAAACCGAAGGACCAATGAGTCTTTTCAATGGTCTTTCTATGACTACAAGCCGAGCAGTGTTAATGACCATTGGACAAGCCGCCGGTTATGATCAATGCAAATCGCTGTTACTGAAGACGAATCTGTTTGTCGACAATCCCGTGACGCATTTTACAGCGGGAGTCGGAGCGGCTTTATGTGCTACGTTTCTTGCGAATCCTTTTGATGTGATGAAAACGAGACTGATGAATGCTCCGCCGGGAACGTACGATGGGATCTTTTCGTGCGCTAAAGACATATTCAAAACCGGTAAATTGGCTTTTTACAAAGGATTAACACCGGCATTTATTAGAATTGGACCTCATACAGTTATTTTACACTTAATCAAAGAACAACTTACAAAATATTTCGGTTACATTCCCAATTAGATTTTTATTTAATTTATTTTACTACTTTTGCTTCATGACTATTTTATTTGTTTGTTATTATTTATTCAAATATAATTGATTTGCGATTTGGTTTACTTTTATTTTATCGGTTAATGTTTAAACGACTGGCGCATTAGACACGTTAAAAAAACTGGAAGATAATCTTTGAAAATGGATTGTCAAAAACGAATTATAAATTTTTTAGGTGTACATTAGGGTTATGACTTTTTGCTAACCCCATATTGGCATAGCAGGAAAAGATGAGTTTTAGCATCAGATTTACAAATTTGTTCATTTCAGATGTCAGCAAGAAAAAAAGTTCCCCCGCCAAATTATTTTTCTACCGAGCCTTATTATAACCAGCAATACATACAAAAATTTCTAGAAAAACATTTTTTTCAAGACAAATGCATTGGGTGAGATTTTTCTGCTGATTGGTGCTATTTCTTCAACCATAAATAATAGCATTTAAAGCAAAGCCAGTGTTTGATTCTGCAGACCAAAATATCTTCACGCCATATTTACGTTGTTTTTTGGGCATGGACGTCCATCCTGGTGTCTTACCTCTAAAATCAACTAATTGTTCATCACCACGTTCTGTCATACTCAGGTACAAAGTATTTTCGCAAAACATTGTTGAATAGCATCTAGATTTCAGAAAAAGCAACTAATTTATCTGAAACAATCCGAACATTTCTTGTCAAAGTATTATCAAACCGCATTGACTGCAATAAAAACTTGAATCGTTTACATGACATACAAGCCTTGAAAAAAGATCGACCTTCTTAATGATTCCACAACTCATTCAAATCTGTTCTATTATCTCAATCATTACCATCTCGCAATAAAATTACAATTCCAACCATCAGTTCATGAAATGTAAAATTAGCCATGTGGAGAGGAGAGCAAATGTTAAAATGAGTAGAAAATTGATGACGTAGAATAGCTGCTTTTCTATTAGTGTGTATGAGGATTGTACGTGTGATTTCTTCAGGTAAAAACATTAGAAATGAATCTAATAGAGAGCTCGTACTTACTAAAAATCTTGGACGTTGAGTGAGAATGTTTCTATTTCTTCTTCGATCTGAAATTGGTTCTCTGCTGTAAATAATACCCTCTTTTGAATGAATATCACTATGATACGAAGATGACTTATGATCATCACTGCTGCTCTAACTGTCTGATGATGAACATTCACTAAATAAATTTATCTCACCTTCATCACTGTCGACCTCTATTTCTCCTTGTGGTAATACATGAGCCATTTGGTATTCCTCAATAGTCTCAACAGTGTCATCATAATTTTAATCATTTTGCTCTTCAAATT
>MQRK01128142.1:0-10972 GCA_001938485.1 Girardia tigrina
ATAATTTTTAATTTTTTAAAATATTTCATAAGCAAATTAATATAAAAATATTTTACCCTTTAAATTAAAAAATAATAAACTATTCAGGTGAGATAAAAATTTAAAATTAACCCCTCATAGTGCTTATTGACGTTACAGTTTTTAAGACTATAGCTCAACATGACAAGAGCACCAAAATTCATGATATACGAGGATTGAGCGAAGAAATCAAAAAGCAAATGCGACAAATGTTTTGATGATGTAATCTCAAAATACAAGCAGATTATTTATGCATTGCAATAAAGTACCAAAAAACAAACAATTACCTTTCTCAATATAAGAAGCAAAAATATAGTGATTCATCAATTAACCTATTGGTGTAAAGATCACTCAACGATTCTTGCCAATGAGAATGAAGCTTTTTTTATCAACTATAAAATTGTATATCAAGATGTTTTTGAATTCTTTGAGTCAACCAAACGTCTTCTGAACATTGCTTTGCAAACAAAACATATTAAAGCAGTTTTTTTATTGATTAATTGGTTATTTATTTATTAAAATATTAATTATCTTTCTAATCAATTGGTTATTTATTTACTAACCTATTTATATTAAGCAATAAAATAATAATTTGATAAGTTTATATTTTTAAAATTAAAATTAATTTCATTTTTAAGAATTTGTTTACATTTTTATTATTTTGAGTTCTTATAAAGAAACGCTTAAAATTATTATTTTTAATTAATATTTTTAGAAATTAAATATTTTATTAAGATTTAGAAAAATTGTTCGAATAATCATGATCAAAAATAAAAATAAAAAAAAACAATTAGAGCGATGTCAAAGGAATAACGATCTTCCGAGAGTTGTAATGACTCTAAATGTGATAGTAATAAAAATTCTAATGAAAATTGTATCAATGTTCTTAACAATTTTCATTAATGAATATTAGAAAAAAAACGAAAAAAATAATAAAATATTTAATCAATAAAATATTCTTTAAACATAAATTTCTGTGGAATTCGGATCGATAGTCGAGGGACTAATTGTCGTTGAAATGAGATTAAAGAGTTTTATATGGTTGGTTGGTTGAACATTATTATACAATTCTTGGTTCGGAGAATTTTGGTCTTTTAATGTACCAGGTTGGAATGATTCGTCTTTGATTATTAAATTTTTGTCATCTTGTACATAATTGAGACCAATATAATCTAAAGTAGGAGGTTTCGATGAAGTGTTATTTGTAATTTCTGAGGTTTTGGATTTATAAATCTGAACTAAAAGAGTACTGAGAGATACGATAAAGAAAATACTGATCAATGAAGTTGTTAAAATGATAATGAGAACTTGAAGATTTGATAGACAAACAAATGACGGACATTTTTGAATGCCTAAATGAAGCAAAACATGCTTAAATTAATAAAAAACATATTTATTTCCTACCAAATTGTTCTTTTTGTACATCGACAAATTCTATTTGAGAACTGTGGATTTTGTTTATAACTGTTAATGTTTTCTTCAGAACCTCAAATTCAACATTTGGTCGGGGAAGATGGGAATTGTACTGCTGAAAATATATAAAAAAATATTTTTTTAATTTACGTCATGTATCGTATGTTTACACACACACACACACACATATATATATATATAATCTGTGGATTTTTAAATTTGAAGAAATTTGAGCTTAAAAGTATATTTATTCTTCTATAAATCATCGTTATTAAATTATTCGAATACATATCAAATATTTGTAGAGCAGATAATCCAAATTGTTTTTACAATACCTGGCTTTCCCGAGTTTTATATCCTAAAATCTGGTTTTCGTTTCATAACACAGTTTAGACTATTTGAGTTCGATTTATCGGACTGCTTTTTGTTAATATAAACAACATTTATTTAGTAAAATATTTCATTTACGAACATCTAAAGCAAACACAACTCCATAAAAAACAACACCATGCAAGAATATCCAAGAAATATACTCTTTCAGACTAAACTGAATTTGGTGGGAAAATGAGAAGATAACGATAGACCAAGTTCATTAAATAAAATGGCAAGGTACTTATCAATAAAACCCACAAAATCCATATCTGACACCATCTATTTTTGCTTCCATTATATTAAGATATCTTCTTTTTGTATTGCTTCAATTGAAATCTACTTAGTAATCTGATGGTTTTCTTCGAATTTCCGTTAAGAAATAGAATCACTTTTTAATTAAAATTCTTCAATATCGATCGTTTTACAATTGTAAAATAAAGAGAGTATCATGAAATATCAGTTATTACTCGTCTCAAAGAAAATTACAAGTATAGACACAGAATCTTTGACTGCTTGCGTAGCAATTCTAGTGCTAATGTCACAATACCATATGGAAATCTATAGATGACTTAGTGTTTGAAAAAATACGAAATTTCTTCAAAGTCTTGTTCAGTGAAAGCATCCCAAAATTGCGGATCAATGAGATTCTCATGTAAAGCTAGTTTAACTTCAAGAAGCCAGTTCAGCAGATTTCAAAATCCAAAACGAGTTTCAGTTCTCTGGAAAATGCAGCAAAGACATGCGTTTCTAAAATATTATTTTTATATCACAATTCTTCTGGCTTTTTCGATTACTTCCTTTATTTGTTTGTCAGAGAAAGATGTAGGATCAGCTAGACATTTAATATTTTTTGGAACCATCACTTTATTTATCATCTAAAGCTCATATTTTACCATAGTTTCTACTTTTTATTTCAAATTTATGTCCAAACGAATATTTGCGGCAATCCATTAATCTAAAAAGTTATCAGTTAGGGCTTTTTGGAAAAGATTCTTTTAAGGTATGACTTACATTAGTTATTTATCCTCGATCGAAGAAGTCCTAATTGGATTCAATCCCGATAAATTCGATATCCGAATTTCCCATTTTCAGTTTAAATTTGCTTCCCTAATTTTATGTTACTCACTTGTCGTTACTTTGCAAATGGAGATCAAATTTAACCGAATAATGCAAAAAGCTAATTATTAAATAATTAACTGAAATCATTTATAATATGCTTTAATCCGAGGATTCCCAATGGTGTCCATGTGTACCCCTTTGGGGTCGATGGGATTTTCAAAGATGTCTACGGAGTTCGAGGGGTCTATTGGGGGTTGATGAGAAAAATGTACTTCGTTATTTTTTTGCCTTCAAAAATTATCATATATATGTTCATATACGTGAAGGTGCCGTATTTGTTTCGAGTCGGATTTGTCTCAACGACTTCACGAATTGCTCTGGAACCTACGGTGATAGGTCGGCCTGAACGTGCATTGTCTCCGAGGTCAATGTTGCCTTCGTTGAACTTTTTGAATCAATTTTGTGCAGTACGATTTGAGACCACATTATGGCCTTCAACTTCGCATATCTTCTTTGTTGCTGCAGTTGCGTTTAAGCCCTGTTTCCAGTAATGGCGTAAAAAAACACGAATTTCAAAATTTTCCATGATTTTTCTAAAAGACCATTAAAATTATATTAACGACTAATTAGAAGTTTTAATATATATTGTGATAGAGCAGTCCAAGAGCTTTAAAAACATATAACACATGTATATAAAATATCTTTATTTGGTAATAAGAAACAAATGAACAAAAAGACGTAGAAAATATGAAAAGACTTTTGGTTCACCCTATTGTTGTTTTTTTTAATTTAAATTTAAAAAAATCTTCTGAGGAACTTTTCTTGTTAACGATAAACTTGGACTTCGTAATTTTCTTTTTATAGTTTTATTAATTTATTGATTTTAAGTAAAAATTTAATTTTCAGGATATTCTGCAGTAATCAGTTAAATTTCTCTGCATCCTAATTTCCTTTTAAATTCGAAAATTTTTATTCTGTCGAATCCACTCTAACAATATGTATTAAATTTTTGAATGTAGAAATACGTTCATTTATTTATAAAAAATTTAAAATTTATAAATTGCAAGGGTCACGTGTTATTGTATCTATCTTTTTTTAGCAACTGAATATTATATCTAGGAAATTCTTCCGCGCGGGCCCCAGACATTTAAATGAAAGCTTGCCCTATTGTAAGCATTTTGGTATCAAGAACCTATGCCTAATATGAACCGTTTCTGAAAAAATAGATTAAAATTTTAAAAAAAAATTTGAAAAAGCATCATACTAGTTAAATATTATTTAAAGTTTAAATAATTTTTTAATTTAACTTTTAATTTAATGAAAATGAATGATTATTATAATTATTATTATATAAAATGATTATTATTAAAATTTTTCATTATAAAAACTTATTTTTATCTTTAAATTAATTAATTTTCATCAAATTAAAATTAATTCTATGTCGTTTGTTTAAACACCAACCGCAATCATCCCATTTATTTTTTACTTATGTATGTAATGTCAGTATTATTTCATTTTTGGAATTTAAGTATATGTTTTAAATAGGTCAAACAAAGCTGTAAAATCATTATTTCCTGAAAAAAATATCTAATTTTCCGTACTAATATCAAAGCGATATTTTTGTATCACAACATAAACAAGCTAGGGGTCTATGAAGAAACTAAAAAAGTTTAGGGGGTCTAAGCTACCAAAAGGTTGGGAACTCCTGCTTTATTCGATGTAATATGCGTAATTGTCGAAATGCCTTTATTAAAAATAAATGTTTTTTAATTTTGTTTTCAATCATGGTATGAGTATCACTTATAACCGAAACTTTCAAGAACATTTACAACGCCGAGAAGCGTGCCAAGCAGCAAGTGCTGAATTGAATCTCATAAGTCATCGTCAAGTTGCTTCAGGGTCGTGGTCAGATTGAACGACAGAATTAAGAAATACAAAATCATAAGATTTTTTTGTGTAATCTTTTTATTATAAGAAGAAAAAGCCATAAATCCGTTTAACAAAACTTTATTAAGATCTTTTGTAATATAAATTTATTTTTAAATATTGGGTTATGAAATTAAAACTGAATGATTTTCCCATTTAAACCATCTTAAATTCTTTTAAGATAATATAATCACCACAACGAATTCATAAAATTAAAGTAATAAATGTCAGTCAAAACTTTGAATTAATTTATTCAAATCTTAAATTTAGAAAAAGAATTTATAAATTCAATAATTATAATATTACAAAAAAATAATAAATATTATTGTTAACTTATCCTTAATCAAGACGGCTTGATTTCTACCCCTAGTCTATCAACAAAAGAGTGGTGTACAAATAGTATATTAAATTTGCAGAGAAAATGTGACCAAAAACTTCTTCTCAATTGTTAAAAAAATTAAAACTGTATAAAGGAAATATAGAAAATAAAATATAAGGGGCGTAGAAATATGTTAAAAAAATTTACACAAAACAATCTGTGACAAATTCGGTCAAACTAAACTAGTAAAAAGTAAACTAAAATAAATGTAACAAAAGATCAAAGTAAAAATTCTGGGCACGAAAATCAAGTCTCGAAAATTAAGTCTAAAAAACTAAAATTAAATTACAGACAATTAAGCCTCAATGTTATTTTTTAAAACATATTTTAATACAATTTAAAAATTGCAAAATAAATTCGAAAAATAAATGAAAAATATAATAAAATTAAAAAAATAAAATATTTCAGTAAAATAAAAAAAATTAAAAATTCCAGTAAATTTTAGAAAAAAATTAAAAATTCCAGTAAATTTTAGAAAAAAAATAAAAATTCCAGTAAATTTTAGAAAAAAATTAAAAATTAAGTCTCTTAAATTAAAATTTATTGTTGAAAACACTCTTAGAGAAGGTAGCAACCGAACAGTCGTTGAATACTTGCGCTATCTGGCACAAAATTTTAAAATGGACCAATGATTTCAATTTATGCTTTTAAATAATAAACATGTTGTAACTTGAATTTTTTAATTTTTTTTGAAAATTTTAAAAATTTTTTCATTTATTTTTCAAATTTATTTTACAAATATTAAATTGTATTAAAAATATAAGTTTTTAAAAACTTACACTGAGACTTAATTGTCTGAGATTTTATTTTCTGAATCTTAAAATAATGACTAAAATTTTAATTTCTTAGACTTAATTTTCTAAGACTTACTTGTCTCAATCCGGTAAAAATCAATAGAAAAACCAAGCCGCATAAAGTTCAAATCTATGACATTGGGAGAATGTATATTGGGAGAAAACAATAACTTAATATTATAAATTATATTGTTTATATGTCAACATAGTTCAAGATTAAAGGTTCCTAAATACGGTAACCGGACATTTGGGTAATTGGACAATTTATATATGTGAGGAATATTTTAAATGTTTGATGTTTTGTGTTTGTATGCGTATGTTAATTTCGAAATGTGTCTCTCCTACCCAGATGGATGATTAATATTTGAATTCTTATTATCTAAAAATATGTTATGTTTAAATTTATTTTTAATTTCAAATAATTTTACAATTTTAAATAACTTAATTAGTTTTTACAATTTTTAATAAATAAATCAAATTAATATTTTTTAAATAATTAATATTCATTTTAATTTCTCTCCAGTAAGTGTCTGGGAATCCCTAAATACATGTATTGTGGCAGGGACTGCACGTACAGTTTGCCGAGAAACAAATTGTAATAAGAAACATGAGTCGAAAATTTATTTTGTATCAAAAAACGATTATTTAAACAAGATTAATTTTTTTACAAAAATTGATTGAAAATTAATTATTCAATTTTTGTGCTTGATTAATTTCAATTTAAAGATTTTGACGATGACCGAAAAAATAAAATAAGATTAACTGTAAAAAAATTAAAATTTAAAAATGAGTAAATTTACAAAAATTAATGTTTTATTAATTATTTTTCGTTTACACAATTTTAATTTGAAAATTGTGTTCACTACAACCTGTCTTTTCACTTATTTCGATTATAAATTTTTGTAAACCAAAAATCAATAAATAAAAATCGATCCCTTTTTGTATGTATAGGATGTTTTTAACAATTTCAGATTTATTCAAATATGAACCACTTGTGTCATTTCTTTCGAATAGAATATAAGCCATAGACGACACAATAATTTTGAATAAAGCTAATTGTGTCAGTTTTGCAAAATGGATAAAACTTCAACTCCATCTGTTATCTAATATTTACTAAAAAAGGGTTTTAAGTTAGTAAAAATTCATAATTATACACAAAATATTTTAGAAGACTGCTCAATAATCTACGAGTGCATGAGGTGATGGAATTTAAACATGGTAATTATTACCTAGAAGTTGACCCGCATAGTAGACTGCCAAAAACTGCCACAATGCCTGCGATCGTCAAAAACATTTGTGATATTCAACATACAATGATTATGCAGGATTTTTGATTTTTTCAAATTAACCTGTCTCTATCTTTAACATTTACAGTAAAATCGAATAAAAAATAAGTGTTAGGTACGGGCAAAAGATGATGTTCCAGAGAATGGATACTTTCTTGAAAAAAGCTGTTCAAGATGATATTTCAAGACATGTAAAGACTCAGTTTCTTGCCGTTAAAAGAAAATTTTGCTGCAATTTGAATAGGAGATAGTCGGAAGGGGCAATACCGGGGGAATATGGTGGGTGAGATAGCACATCCCAACTAAGGTTCAACAACTTTCTTCTTGTAGCCAAAGAGACATGGTTTTGCATTGCCATGATGCAATAAAAATCCATTCCTGTTTTCTAATTTCTGCATTTCCAGGATTTTTGTCTTTAATTCATCCATTTCGAAGTAGTACTTATCTGAATTAATCTTCTGATTGTTTGGTAAGAATAATACAGAATTCAGGTGAAATCCCACCACTTACAGAGCATGACTTTCTTCAGATGAAAACCGGGTATGAGAGTGACTAATTGTAGTTCACTTAGGTTACCGCGAGATCTTTTTTATTTCACATTGTTATAGATGATCCAATTTTTATCAACTTTTTTTATCACCCATCATTATTTGTTTCTAAAACAGAACATTTTCGTTGCTTTTGTAAAGCTCCGATTATGCGAAACCAATACTTTGAAGTGATTTACTTAATTATACTTCAATTAAAGCTCATGAACAGTTATTTTCGATGTATTCAGTATTTCTGCTCATTTACAAGTCGTATTAAGAGGATTGATTTCGATCAGAGTCTTGATCAAATAGTAAAGCTGACTACTCTTTGATAACAACCCTCGGAGAAAAACTAACCTTGCGAAATTCCCTGGATATAATTTCCCCTGGACGAAAAAATGCTTACGCTTTAAGATAAAAAGTAAAATAAATTAGATTATACATATACTCATTCCTAAAAAAATTATTTTTACAATAAAATAATTAACAGAGAGAATTTAAAAATCAATAAAGCAAAAAGTAATTCAACTAACTATTAAAAGTTTCCTCACAGGTGATTCCAGACTAAAATAATTATTGCATATTTTTGTTTGAAAGGGGATTAAATTCATTATACATAAAATATGATGGAAAAAATTCAAATAATTTATTAATAAACCTAAATAATTTTTAATAATTAAAGAAATTTATTTTGTATTTATTATAAATTTCAACTTTCAACTCAACAGTAAGAGAAATAATTAGAAATATATTTTATAATACCAAAATAATAATAATATATATAACCCAAATTCATATGTATTCGGACACGTAAAAAAATTTTATTGAAATTGTTAGATTATAAATAATAAATACTTATTTGTATTATAGATGAATTAATGTTTTTATGAAGAGTAAGATAAAATTTTCAATTTTCCAAATTATTTACATTTTTTTAATTTAAAATTTTAACAAAAAATAAATAATTATTGAAATTTTTAGAAATAAGAATTGTAAAATAATTAATAAAACGGGATAAAATTTACAATGTGATTGTAAAAATTAACGATAAAATTATTTTTAAAGAAATTAAATTAAGTTAAATAGTTTTACAAAATATTTTGAAAGAAATTAGAGTTAATATAAATTAATTTTAATAATTTTATAACTAAAATAAATTTTGAAGTTTACAAGTTTGAATAAATGAAATTACTGTGAAGGAAATTAAAATTAAGTTAAAATAATTTTAAAAACATAAGAGTTGAAAGTAAATTAATTTTTATTATTAATTGTAATTATTAATTTTTAATTGTGAATAATTTTTTTACAATTAAAATAAATTTTATAAATAAATGTTAAAAGTAACATATTTGAAAAAAATAAAATTTTCCTAAAAAAAGAAATATCATATATTTCATTAAAATTAATAAAATTCAAATTAGAATAAAATTTAGGTTAATAATCTAAAGGAAATTAATGAAGAAATTTAGTTCACAAAAATTTGTTTGCAAATCTGTTTGTTATATGAACAAATTTTTGTGTTAATTATGAATTCCGAAATTCCAAATAATGACAATGACATCAATGTAACTAATATTGATATTTTACTATAATCTAAGTACGATTCAGTAGTTGACCTGCTACTGAAAACATGTGTTTAAAGAGGTTAATTCCTCAATATCGTCAAGCAATCAAAGAAAAATGGACTATACAAACAGCCTCTAGTTCCCGTCCACTTGTCTACGTTGAATACACGAATTAAATTATTCATTCTAGAAGGTGAAATTTTCTTTATGAAATGAAGCTGTACATAACATTTTATTATAAAAAGGCAAACCGCTTTTGATACATATATCAAAGAAAAAAAGACTTCACTGGGTCAATAATCATAATAAATTAAGCGAAAAGGATTGTTATAAAGTTCATTTGTTCAGTTTTGAATTTTTTATGCGCCAAAATTCAAAATCCATCTTAATAGCTACAGTGCGTTTCATTTAACAACAGCAGGATACGAAATTCTAACCTTAAAAAAATTGGTTCAATATAATTATCCAATGAAATAATAGTTGAAGATCTTTTAACAATAACATTTACTATACCGCTGCTGTAATAATACTGACCCAGCAATGGATGTTTCTCGTGAAATTCATGCTAAAAAGAAAAGAAAATCGTAAAATGTTTAAACTTTTTACTTGATTTATTTCCTCATTTTCAGAGTTTCTAAGAATGACAAAGAGAGAATTGTATCGGCGTACAATAAAGGATAAGATTATATCAACGAAAATCGAATAATATCGATCGGTTATCGGAAAATCGATCGATAATTATCGATATTCGATTGACGGGATATCGAATTTGGAGACGCTCTTCCAGACGCGGTTTAAAATCGTTCATCCCGCGTGTCGATTCGATTACGAATCAATGGATCGACAATGAAATACCGCCGCCGCCTTTAATCGATAGTCGGAACAATATAATCGATTTACCGACGCTCTATCAACCGATAATCAACGAAAATCAATCGATCGATAGGATCGATCCGAGAAATCATCGATAATCGAGATTAGTAACGACGACGAGGACGAATCGATCAGTACTCCCGCTACTCCTCCACCATCGTCGTAGCCGCCGGATTCAAATAGCGACAATCGATCGATTGTCGGCCACAAACTACCGGATCGCGTTCTCGCGCCTCCAGTCCGTGCAGGTGCCCGTCGTCCACCGGTCGATCGATCGCTCGCTTTACTCGATTGTCGCCGCGGTTGACCTGGACCGCCTGGCCCGGCTCGCAGTCCGCTGCGCGCGCTCGTATCGTGACACGGGCGTGCTCGTTGCGCACATCGACTGATTAATTGATCGATTGATACCGCTGCTGTAAATAAATTCCCAGTTACAATCAACGATTGTGGCCCTAATGACGACCGGTTCACTTTCTCCGGCGTTGCTCTTCTCGAAGACCGCCGTCGCCGATGTTGTTATAACAATCGGTTGAAAATAAAATAAGATTGCAAAAATGAAATTAATCGACAGTACATAAAATTATATCATAAAATTGAATAACATTCAATTTTATGATGTAACATTATATAAGTCTTTTGCAATATATATTATAAAAGCCCAAGTCACTCACTGCCTGCCTGCTTCACTAACGCTGACGTAATAATTGTTGACGTAATAATAGTATTATTTGTTGAAAAATAAATGTGAAAAAATATC